>JASDQU010031777.1:8323-18626 GCA_032191745.1 Picea mariana | reverse complement strand
TGTATGCACATGGAAGTTCTAAATTAAGAAATTATTATGTCACAAAGAATAACATTATATTCAATAGTCTATCTTAAAATTCACCATTATAATGATTTACCAATTACAAAATAAACATTATAATTAACAAATTTTACAATTTTTAACATTCTTACCATTTCCATTATATATTTATTTACACTAATCTAGTTGAAATTTAACTTATAATTAAAACATTCTAATTAGATTACATAATAACATACTGAAATTATTTCTAATTTATTTTTCAAATTCCATTTTATTAAATCTAAGGTCATAGAAATTGTACATATATATATAATCTCTTTATCAATTCTTTTATTACTAATTGCAACTTTTCTTTTCTTTAATTTACTTAACAAAAAATTGCACACAATAATAATTCAACTATTTTTTTTTTCCTTCCTTTTATTCAGTAAAATTAAATATTTGTAATTGTTAGTTGAATTGATTTCTTATAATTATATCATTAATTAATTAATTAAAACTATAAAAACTATAAATTAATAATCATCTAAAACTAAAAGAAACACAAGTAATAATCAATTAACACTAAAATAAACTTATTAATATACAAGCTATAAACATTAGCAATTGATTAAAAATAAATTAAATTAATAAAATACTCACTTGGACAGGACTATGTACATACAATGAAGTTCAGACAAATGGATTATATCTGCCACAAGGAGAATTCATGTTGGGATTTAGTTTAGAAGAACTTGCGAATGGGAGTGCATAAGGAAATGAGCAACCAGATGATGCACTTCAAAATGTGTTTCGTGTGTTCAAAGGAGAAGAGCTAGATGATAGGAAGAAGAAATTCTCAGTTGATTTGTGGAGAAGAAATGAGGGGGTCCAAATTTTTTGTAAATGACAACCCAAAATTTCACATCAATTTTAACATTGTTAAAACACTATAATTTAATAATAACCTTTTACACATGGTTGTATTATTGTTGTTATTTGCCAATTGACAAAAAGATTTATTGGTCTTTTCGTTGTTCTTGATAGCGAGTGTGAGCCGTTCTTAGATTCTTAGATTGAGGAAGAATGAATAGAAAGAAAGAATAACCGAGAGCAACTCACTCAATATTAGAGATTTCCAGGCGGCTAGGTAGGCTATTACACAGCTAGGTAGGCTATTACACATTTTATCGCTCGAGTCGAGTCGAGTCGAGTCGAGTCGAGTCGAGTCGAGCAGAATAAGAATTAATCAACATTTTTTGGTAATTTAAAATAAATTATAATTAATTAACTAAAATTAAAAAAATATAAATTAATAATTAATAAAAAAAAACAAATTAATAATCAACAAAAATTAAAAATATATAATTAATAATAAAAAAACTAAAATAAACATATCAATATTAATATTCAAGATACTAATATTCTACTTTTAATTAGTTGCTCATTAGAGATAGACTTTATTCAATCATGAACTCGAAGAGATAGACTTTATTCAATCATGAACTCGAATTTACTTAGACCTAAATTCAAACTCATTTTGGTACTAATTTAATATTCTCTAATGTAAGCCGGGGAATTGCTGCTCGAAATTTATGATTTATGACTGATACGGAGTGGATAGGTTCAAGAACCCACAAACCGGCCATCCCAAACATGGGAATTGCTGCTAGAAATTTATGATTTATGACTGATACGGAGTGGATCGGTTCAAGAACCCACAAACCGGCCATCCCAAACATAGGTTTTGTAAAAACAAAAAAGTTAAATCAAAAGGTTCATTAAGATGTGATCATTGGAGCAAGAGCCAGCATACACAAGGCACACAACAGATGAGGGAACAATAAGTTTTTATTATTGGTTCTTTTGCCAAGCTCTCCACCCCAATGCGTAGGTAATAGTTAGGACAGTTTTCGAATACAAGCCACACTAACAAATATACATTAGAATAAAACATAAGCACACTAACATATTTTTGGACAGCCTTCGAATACAAATATACATCAGAGTAGATGAGTCACTAGCCACAACCTTCAAATACAAATGAGCCGGTCAGATTCTCAATACAACGGAATAAAACACAGCCTTCGAATACAAATATACATCAGAATAAATGAGCCACCAGCTTCGAATACAAATATACATCAGAATAAATGAGCCACCAGCTTCGAATACAAATATACATCAGAATAAATGAGCCGACCAGATTCTCAATACAACGGAATAAAGCATAGCCTTCGAATACAAATATACATCAGAATAAATGAGCCGGCCATATTTTCAATACAACGGAATAGTAGATGAGTCACTAGCCACAACCTTCAAATACAAATGAGCCGGTCAGATTCTCAATACAACGGAATAAAACACAGCCTTCGAATACAAATATACATCAGAATAAATGAGCCACCAGCTTCGAATACAAATATACATCAGAATAAATGAGCCGACCAGATTCTCAATACAACGGAATAAAGCATAGCCTTCGAATACAAATATACATCAGAATAAATGAGCCGGCCATATTTTCAATACAACGGAATAAAGATAAATCTACAACGAAATAAAGATTGAGAACTTAGAAAGGGTTCTCTCGAGAAAAGAAATTGACTTACAGAGTGTAGTAATATATCTCCCAATGTATTTAGAGAATTCACTTCCAATTCACAACACTAGTTGCTGCTGGTGTTTAGAAAATCCACCATTTGATATTTCATCTCTGTGAGTTTAATAAATAGAATATGCATGCATGCATGAGCTCCATAAAAATAGGATTGTATTATAGAAAAAAATATAACAATTCTTTTTTTGAACTGACTTGACATATGAAAAATTGGTAACATTCTTTTTTTTTTTTTACTAAGATATAGAGAAAACTATTCTTAACATTCTTTTTTTATTACTGAGATATAGGGAGAATTGGAAATTACTAATAAACTAAAAAACTTATAAACATAATTAAAAAATAAAAAGTATAAATTATTAAGGAAATTTTTAAGTTTTTAAAAAAAAACTTAAAAGTGAATATATTAAAAAAAAATTCCTTGCCTTTCAAATGAGAAAAAATATGAAATAATTTTTATTTCAGACAAATGTTTTTTTATATTAATTTTCATTTGCATTGAAAATAATTTTAAACCCTTATATGAAGGGCTACAGGGTTCTTGAAGGACAATGAAGACTTCAATTTTGATCCCTGATCCTGGTGATTCCAGTAACATCTCACTGAGTGATGGAATGGAAAACAGTTCCAGCTGTACTTGGGATATTCATTGCAAGGGAGGGGATCGATGGGGAAGAATTGTAAGAGAGAGAAGAAATCGCTAGGTTAGGGGGCAAAAATTCGTTGAGGAAAACGAACTAAGAGAGGCAGCGGACTTTGGAAGACAAGGGGGCGATTTCCAGGGCTGCAATTGAACAGTCTCTGGGCAAGAAGATTCAAGGAGCAGCTGAGGCATATTGCTGGGCATTGCAGCAGATTTCCTGAGCAATTGAGAAAGATCACTGGGCTGAGATCGGAGGAGAAACTGCTGGGCAGCAAGAAGGACGAATTTCTGGGAAGAGAGCTGACATGGAATCTACCCCTGAAGAAGAAACCGCTCAACCTGTTGCTGTGTGAGAAACAGAGGAATGTTTATTTTTTATTTTTCACAATTTTCTTAATCCTGTGCATGAGGATCAATTCAGGTGCAAATAGTGAATGTAAATCGTGAGCGTAATTGAGTGGCATCTCTGTAATTTCACTGTTTACATGAATGTTATAACAGAAGTTCAATGATTAAATGCCTTTTTTTTAATTATTTAAATTGCATTTTGAATACATAATTCAAATCAATATTTTCTAAATTATACAATTTATTTTCATATTTTCTAAATTATACAATTTCAAACTGTGAAGAAATTATAAATTATACAATTCATTTTCTAAATTATACAATTTATTTATACAATTTATTTTCATATTTTCTAAATTATATAATTTCAAATTGTAAAGAAATTATAAATTATACAATTTATTTTCTAAATTATACAATTTATTTATACAATTTATTTTCATAAATTATACAATTTATTTTCTAAATTATACAATTTATTTATACAATTTATTTTCATATTTTCTAAATTATATAATTTCAAATTGTAAAGAAATTATAAATTATACAATTTATTTTCTAAATTATACAATTTCAAATTGTAAAGAAATTATAATTGAAATTGTGATCTTTCTAAACTTTATATAAAATTTTATATAGACAAAATAAAAAATATTAAGAAAAGAAGAAAAAAATGTAAAAAAAAAAGTTAAAAAAGAAGAATAATTAGAAAAAATGTATTAAAAAGATAGAACATTTAGACTAGGCAATGCTCTTAATAGGAGCGATAATAGAGATTCAACAGCTTATGTATATTTGCTGTTGAAAGGATTTAGTCCAATGATGTAAAACTGGATAAAATCACTATTTTCTCTTGTTTAAATTACATTTCTGAGTGCATAAATAGATTCAGTGTGCTGAAAACCTTTGAGGCACTTGAATTATACAAACTTAGCCATTCAAATATGCAAATCTAACCATTCCTAACCGAATTTAGGACAAAATCAAATGATTTTCTTTTTCGAAAAACTGTGAAAAAACAGAAGTTTAGACTACTCTCTTTTATTAATACTTTAATCTTAGAATAATTAGTCAAAAATAATTAATGAATTAGTTATTTCAAAAAATGTATTTTAGATGTGCTGTGGAAAGTGATTTAGTTAGAGGATAATTAATGAATTTACTTATTTTAAAAGATGGAGTCTTTTTCTAAGTACTTTGAAATAGTGATAAAAAAATTCATTTTCTTTAAGTAGCAAAAAAATTTAAAAAGTTAGTTATTTAAAAGATTGGAGTTTTTTTTTATGAGTACAATGATAAAAAAAAAAAAAAGGAGAGTTTATTAAGTAGAAAAAAGTACTACTCTGAAATAGTGATAGCAAATTTCAGTTTTTAAATAAGAAAAAATTTAAAAAGCAATTTGAAATTTGAAATAGTAATAAAAGATTAAAAAGTTTAAAAGTGAAATGTTTAGATTTGTTTTTTTATTGCTTGTTTTCATGATTTAAATTGCATTGTTGAATACATAAATAGATTTAACACTTTGAAAAACTTCTATTACAACTTATATTGCAATATCATTAAATAAAATATTTAATTTCAGTAATTCTTATAAATTTCTGACTGGATTTTGGGTAAAACTAATTGAAAAATATAATCCTAAAATGTAGCATAATATTATCAGAATCTGGTTATGTAATTGTGGATAAAATTGTAGTTTTCCATTCTTCAAATTGTATTTTTAAATGCATATGGATTTAACACCATGAAAAAACCAATTACACCTAGATTTATCATTTTTTTAACAAATTATTATAAATATTATCAAATTTATCCAAAAATATCAACAATCTAACCTTTATATTTAATAAATGTTTTTTTAAAACAGTGATTATAAACATTAATCATAATAATAACAATTTTCAAAACCGTTATTATAAACATTAATCATAATAATAACAATCTAACCTTTAACACAAATATTTTGTATTATTTTAGAGATAGTTTATTTTATTTGGGCAAGTTATTATAAATATGGATCATATTCCACAACAAAACAGTGAAACACGGATAAATTTATATTTAAGTCTAGTATATCTATTGGAGATGGGCACAATTAATGATCTTTTAATCTTAAATTCTAATTTGATGGTTATGCATTGAAGACACTGGCATATTCTTACTCGTCCTCCAAAATCAATGAGTCAGATTTATTGTTGATAACTTCTTTGCATTTATAAATTATCTGTCTCAATTATCAGCGCCTTTCATTTCTCATTCTCTACCTCATTTTATCTTTGGGCGTTCACCAGCCCCTAACTCGCGGCTGTGCTAGTATAAATATTGATGTATTCGTGAAACAAAACACCTATGACAAATATTTTTCCTGTAAAATTCCAATTAATCTTTTGTTCTTCTTTGTTTCATCTTCCACTTTGTCTCTCTTCTGCGTCTGAAGCTCTGTCTTCTCTCTGCTGCTTTCAACCTTTCTGGCAGACTATTCCTATATTTTTTTGGACCAACCCAGTTTTCAAGCCCACCTCACCTAACAGGGCAAACCACGACCTAAACATGCCACGAAGTAGGCCACAGCATGATGTAACACATTTGTTCATTGTTGTTGGATGTTTTTTTGGGGGAGAGTGGCACTGGTTGGTTGTCTGGGATAATGGACCGAAAGTACGGTTTAATTATTATAAATATTATGGTTGTTTGAAAATAACATCAATTTTTTAAAACTTTATAATAAAAACAAAAACATTTTAACACATTTTAATAGGTAATTTAATTATTATAAATATGGTTTATTTATTATAAATATTATGGTTGTTTGAAAATAACATCAATTTTTTAAAAATTTATAATAAAAACAAAAACATTTTAACGCATTTTAATAGGTGATATGTGACTACTGACAAAAGTGGGGACTTTAACCCCCGACAGTAACGTACAAAATGAATTTCTTATGAACGACAACATTTAACCACTGCAATGCACAGGCTACCCTTGAGTGGACACCTAACCATTAAATGTAAAGGCTAAAATTGAGTGGACACGTATAAAATAGACTTTAAAGCAGAATGAAGAATAGAGATTTTATGACTCATAACTAACAAAATTTTGGGATTTTTATTTAATCTTGTGCAATCATACACATTCCATTTACAAATTTTGAGATTTCTATTTAAATTTAACCATTGCAATCTCATACATTCTATTTTTTTTAATCTCATACATTCTATTTTTTTTAATTGAACATATTAAATATATATTAGAAATGAACATATTTTTATATATAATAAAACATACAACAATGATACTTAGAAATTTTTGTTTAATCTTTACTTGTGCAATCATACACATTCCATTTACAAAAATTTGAGATTTTTATTTAAATTTAACCATTGCAATCTTAGATATTCTATTTCTTTTTTTAATTGAACATATTAAATATGTATTAGGAATGAACACATTTTTATATATAATAAAACATACAACATTGATACTTGAAATTTTAAAGATGGTAATTGATTGGTAATTAAGTTCTATGTTAAATTTAAAGAAAAATATCAATGACATTGTAATTAAGGTAATTAAGCTTGAATTTCTAAGTTTTTAATGGTCATTAAAATGATTATGACTCACCCTTGATAAGTATACTTCACATCGATGGTTAGCAGGTGGCGAAGAAGTTTATATTCTCTTCACCAATTTAGATAAAAAATTTGTCTAGGTTTTTTAATACTATATTGTCATATACACTTTCCATTTATAATGATATATAATGTTTTATTATATTTTTTTTTAATCATATTTTTAAAAATAAATACTAAGAAATATTAAAACAACTACTTTACTTTATTTGATTAAATATATAATTAATATATAAACATTTTTAATAATCAATATATAGTTTCAACCATTAATTTAACTTAATCTTTTAAAACTTTCCTCTCCTTATATTTAAATATATAAACATCTTTAATAATTTACATATAATCTAACTTAAAAAAGCTTTTACTTCTCTATTTAATGTGTAGACATCCATACAACAAAACACTTTCCATTAAGTAGCCACATATCGCTATTTAGATGAAATGTTTTTTGCATATCATGTAAATAACTAGATATCATTATTTAAAAGAAATAGTTTTTGCATGTCATGCTTACGTGTCCTTACGTGTCCCTAAAATAAGGACAAATGCATATAAGTATTGATGTTGGATTGCTACAAGTCCTAACATGATTATGATGCTAGTGCAAATTTTACATGTCAAGGTACCTTTACACATAAAAGATTTCTTTACACATAAAAACGTTAATTTTCAATTTTGATGACATTTTCACTAAAAATGTCAATTTTAATGATGACATTTTTATTAAGAATGTCAATTTTAATAATGACATTTTCAATGTTAGAAATGATTTTTATGAAACTATACTTAATTCACTGAGACTTATTTTTACCCATTTCACATTCTTCCCCTTTATCTTACATCATCCTAAACCCATTTTCATGTTTTCCGTGTTCATTTGATGTTGTTTTATTTTAATCTTATCAAAACTATTTTCACATCACTTTCATAGGATTTAATTTAGGCATCATTGACCACATATGCTATCTATACATTTGTTATCATGATCTTAGCATTGACACCTACTAGAATTTTCTACATAGATACATATCCTTTTTGCACATCCATTATGTTCATGATAGTCAAATTTTCTACACAAATACATATCCTTTTTGCATATCCATTATGTTCATAATAATGTAAATTTCATTAAACTCACTATACATATATGCACACATATTGAGACAACATGAAAATATATTACCTTAACTAAACACTATATCATGAATAATTGTTTTACATAAACTATATATTTTCTCTATATCAATAAAAACTTATATTAACTGTTATACTCTAGAGAAAATATTATATTATTATAATGAATATCAAAATAACAAACACATACATAAGATGTACAGCTATTGAATTTCAATATTGAAATTCAATACATAATAAGTTTTTTCATTAAAAGTTTTTATTCAAAAGACATCGATAAAAACTTATATTAACCATATAAATGTTATACTGTACACCTATTGAATTTCAATATTGAAATTCAATACATAATAAGTTTTTTCATTAAAAGTTTTTATTCAAAAGACATCAATAAAAACTTATATTAACCATATAAATGTTATACTATAGAAAAAATATTATATTATTATAATAATAAAAAATTATATTAATCATATAAAATGTTATATTATTATAATGAAAATATTATATTATTATAATGAGTATAGAAAGTATCATTCACATTTAATTACCATCTTTCAAAATTTTTATAAAGATTTACGATATTGAAATTCAATACATAATAAGTTTTTTCATTAAAAGTTTTTATTCAAAAGACATCAATAAAAACTTATATTAACCATATAAATGTTATACTATAGAAAAAATATTATATTATTATAATAATAAAAAATTTGTATTAATCATATAAAATGTTATTACGATATTGAAATTCAATACATAATAAGTTTTTTCATTAAAAGTTTTTATTCAAAAGACATCAATAAAAACTTATATTAACCATATAAATGTTATACTATATAAATGTTATACTATAGAAAAAATATTATATTATTATAATAATAAAAAATTGTATTAATCATATAAAATATTATATTATTATAATGAAAATATTATATAATATAATGAAAATATTATATTATTATAATGAGTATAGAAAGTATCATTCACATTTAATTACCATCTTTCAAAATTTTTATAAAGATTTACGCCTCATCTATACCTTTTAACAACAAGAATTTTGACCATAATTGATTTAAACAATATTTTCCATTCACATCTTCATAATTATATGTCTTTATAATAATGATTCATTTCATCATTATATACACTCTTTTCCTTGGACTACTCTAAAACTACACTTTTCCTTGGACCAATCTAAAAGCACATTGCTTCTATAATTAGAAACACCAATATATATTTTTCAAACAATTACTAAAGGTTTGACGTATGCATATGGATTTTCAACACCAACAAACTTATTTCTATATCAATCCTCTTGGATTAAAATTAATTTAAATATTTTTTGTCTCAACAATACTCTATAAAGAAGATGAGACAAAAATTCATTTACATATATACATTGGGATGAAGTCCATAACCCAACATCAACTATCTTTAAGCAAATTCTAAAGGATTCTTTGTAGCCATTTGATGACACTCTTTTTGGCCATTATCATTATTTTCAATCCTCCTTACCAATACATTGCAAATAAGGAGGATAATTTGGAGAAATTAAGATTGAACCTATAAAATATAACCCTTATATTGATCGTTTGAAAATAGAGGGTAATGTTCACGATCCTTTTTTAGGGGGAAACATCCAAGTGAGCAAAGCTCCAATACAATCATAATACCTGACAATACATTACATAACCTTCTAGCTTTATAAATAGTTTTTTACTAGAAAAACCTATCACTTGTGGTCCCATCATTAATTAGTACCAACCACCTACTGGGCCTTATTTAATTAGGATGACCCTTTTACATTGGATAACTATCCACTAAATACCTAATATGCCTTACTCAAAAAAAGGTGGTCTCATACATTAATTGACTAGCTCATAGGTACCCCAAAGTAGGGAGGTTAGGGTACATCCCTAACATGCCCCCCCC
>JASDQU010031776.1:0-15716 GCA_032191745.1 Picea mariana | reverse complement strand
GGGCCCAAATAAACCTCTCAATATCTCCCGAACTCTCTGTCACCCCTATTTGGCTACTCGGGTAGGCATAACACTCTGAAATGTTGTAATGTTATAATGTCCCAAAATGGGGACATTACAATGGGTTGATTTGGATAATGAATCATGATTCTTTGGAGTTATGCATTTGCCTTGTCTCACCTTGGTGGTCATTATCATTTCTAGTTAAGTGTTGTCACTCTTGGGCAAAAGTTGTACTACTGGAGGGCCTTAATGGGGGTAATGTGTCCATATTGCTTACCATGAATAACACATTCCATCTATCACCTATCGATTGTCCTTTCATTTGGGCTAGTTGTTGCATGTATCCCAAAAAGGTCTGTGCCTCATGTTACCCCCTCTCACCTAGGGGTAGCTAGAGGGGATCATGTCTCATGGTCCGCAATGAAGACAATGATTTCGATGATTGATGATGATCAACATGTCCATAGAGATCATCCAAGTAGCCCCCTCAGAGGCCTCTTCCTCACCAGCATGGCTCATCACACTCAATCAACAAGGCTCATTGGGAGATGGTGGTTTGTTATCCCCCATTTCTAGGGATAACCAAGGAGATGATGTCTCGAGGCCCTCAGGTTGCAGACATGGAGTGCCGAGGGATGGATTGACTTGTGATGTCCACTTACACAGATGAAGACCCACATCACCACCACACTTCTCTGGTACATCATGATGGCATCCACCACATCATCCTGTTTCCAGAAGATAATGGGTCTTGCTCCATGAGGTACAATTCAGGTATTGTGGTAAGTGTCACTTTAATACTTGAGAGGCATTTGAGTATGTTGCATTTAAAGCTACTTTTGATTAGAGAACGCCTGCTCGGAAATTATGCTCTTTGCCTTGTTTTACTTTGGTGGTTGACATTGTGCCCTAGTAAGTGGTCACCCTTGGGGAAAGGTTTGCTACTAGGTGGGCTCATTGATGAGTCATCGTACCATTCCCTATCATACTGATCATTTTTCACACTTCATCCTTTTCGTCTCCTTGTATTTTAGGATTTTTGGTTGTGCTGACCCAAAAGGGATTGTACCTCATTTCATGGGAAGAAGGGGGCTAAAGGCCCAGAGGGAATGTAGCTGGCAAAAGATAAAATCCAAAACTATAACCTTGGAGATGCTCGCCCAAAGATGTCTTGAGAACAATGAAACATTTCTCTTAAAATAATTAAAGACCTGCAAAAGAAAATTTCACATATATACATGTCCCACTTGTTGAGGATCTACATAAGTGTGTTATACCCTTTGCTTTACCCACATGGCACTCTGTGTATCTCCGACTTCAAGTGACATTGTGGTATTGCCTTCAAGTTTTATGTTACCCATTTGGAGTACCCAATTGTTTTGGACTTTAATTAATTAATGGCAAATAAATGGGCTTGGGAAAAGGTTGCATTGAAAACGAAGGTGCAACACACCCTCTACAAAGGCACCCATAAGTGAGACAATACGAACACTTATATGTCATGAACCCCATGCCCAAAAGTCTTACCCCCATCCACTTCATCTTCTTCACATGACTTAGAAAGGGTCCACCTAGGAAACACTCCTTGACTTGTGGAATGACTCGCCCAATAGGTCGCCTTGACAACCCTCCCATACCTATACTTGGAAAATTGCATAGGGTCTTTGAGCACTTGTTTAATTTGATGAGGTAGTTTTCATGCACATGTTTAGGTGGCTCTTGTATTAAATGTCATTTTACTTGCCATGATACATTTGACTTGAGACCCTTGGAGGGTGCACTCACCTGTCTTTCCGGGACCTTGTTTGATGGACGTTTTGGAGGAACAAGCCTAGCTTGGGCCTTCATTGTGGCAGGAACCCAACAGGTTGGATGCCATGCCCCATACTTTTGGGGGCAAGACAGAGGATGGACATTGCCTTTGGAGGCAAGAGAGGAGACCTTGGAGCTGACACCTAGCCCTATCTAGCCCAATGAATTGCCTTTGGAGGGCTTACACCCCACTTTTGGGGCTTGATGTCTTGACTACGGCCAGGGTTTGATGGTGGTGATGATGATTTGATGGACACTTGGCACCTTGTGATGAGTAGGATCCCTTGCACCATGGAGAAGACCCTAGTGCATGAAGGGAAGGCCTGTGGAGGCCCAACAACTTCCTCCCTATGCTCAACGACTTGCCAATTATGCCAATATGTCACCCTAGAAGGGCTTGATGTCACCTTTAGGGTTTCTTTTTGTGCAAAATTCAAATTTAAATTGTAAAGGGGAAAAATTAAGGGTGAGGACCCCCTCGTTTTGTGGTTTACCCTAATGTTATGTGGACAAATACTTTTTAGAAGCCTAGTATAAATAAAGTCTTGGATCATTTCATTTTATGATAACTCTCTCATGTGAGGAGCTACTTGGCTGAAATTTTCGCCCCTCTTGGGAAATTTACATCTCTCTCTCTTTCTTGTGCAATTTTTTGGATGCTAGTACTTGTTCTTGTGGAGAAAAGTGGTGCACTACGCTTCTTGGAGGCTTATTCTTGCATGTGGATGGAATTTACTTGGTAAAATTAGGGTTTTGTTTTGCTATCTTGTGGAATTGGTAAGGAATTTTCTCATTATCATCTGTTGAGTGTCATTTAATTGTTCCCGTGGTTTCAATATATAGAAAATTTCTACAGTAGCCATTTCCAAAACAGACGTTTGAGCAAAATTATGTATTAATGGAAGAGCTTAGTGAGTAGATCTTGCATGAGGTCTTTTTTGTACATTATTGTTCAGACAAATTGATTATTCATTCCATTATTTATGTATGTTCTATTTAATATGTATCCATTGCACTGTGAAGTCTTTTAGTTTTCAACTAGAGGCTGACTTCTTCTCTTTGGCGGTTATTTTCTTTTGGAAAATGATGTTAGTTGAAGTTCAATCTAATTGATGATTTATTTACATTGTTTCATAATATTTATCTTATCTTTTGTGGTTATGTCATATCGCAGATTCTTTGCCTTGTGAACTGATATATGAAATTTGTGCTGTGTATTCTCTGCAGGAGAAGAGATTGCTGGCTCTTATTGAAGGTGTCCTTGCTGCTAACATCTTTGATTGGGGTTCACGTGCCTGCGTTGAGCTGTACCATAAAGGCACAATTATTGAAATCTACCGCATGAGTCGCAAAAAGATGCAACGTCCCTGGCGGGTAAATCATGGTCGAAGAGTTTGAAAAATAATTTGGGTCTCAAATGCATATTTCTCTTTTTCTACAGTCAAGAATATATTATGAGATCAGTTGACATAGGGATGCTTTTCAGGGAGCTCTCTGTTTTTTATTCTTGAACCTATTTAGTCCTCAGCTTCTCATTTTGTTTGCAACTTTGCACAGGTGGATAATTTCGATACATTCAAAGAAAGAATGTTAGGGTCTGGAGGAGAGAAGCCCAAACCACATAAACGAGCACTTCTATTTGTAGACAACTCTGGTGCTGACATTGTACTTGGGATGTTGCCTCTAACGCGTGAACTTCTTCGCCGTGGGACAGAGGTATTATTATTTCATAGCATCTTAATCTATGTATCTATATATCTATGAATTGTTAAATGTGAAGTAGTGTTCATTAATAAAAATGCCAAATACATGTAGCCATCTCTGTTTTTTATCCTTCAAGAGGATGCATTGTCATCTTTTAGTCCACAGTCAATGGTTTTTCCATTTACTCAGCAAGGCATGTAGGCCATAAATTGTAACACTGTACATGAGTTATTTTAATGCTAATGAGTATTTTAATATTATTAGGACAACTGTTTTAGCAACAAACTATTATTCAGTTGCAAACCTGATCCATTGTATCTTTCAAAAGATTTTTAAGATCAGATTAATTAAGGTGGAGTATAAAGAGTACTGCTTGAATGATCACCTTTTAATTTATATATGTAAATTCTAGGGTATCGTTGTGTCCTAACCAAATTCTAGGGGTGTTGCTTCCTTGTTCCTAATGAGATATTGCATCATCTAATTACATATGAATGAATCCACTCTTTTTCGTTCTAATGTGTATAGCTGTCCACGCTTGTGTGTGTAAAACTCACATTGTATCAGAGCCATGGTGAGTAGAAACAAGGAAGTGGGTGAAGCAGCTGAGGGATTGCTATGACCAGAGAAGGCACTGAGGGATTACAATCACACACACATTTGGACAGAAGCGAGACATCTAAACTACAGAGATAAGTGATTTGTGTATTGCAATCTGGTAATATATCAAAGTCTGAGTATATGTTGAAATTAGGAAAAAGGAGTGAATACCTGTGACAATAAAAGGGTGATGTTAGCATTGTTACAGGAGTTGGTACACGTTTGCAAGTGCCAAAGAGGGGAGACTAAGCCTCAATTCATAAGGTTAGCCCTAGTTAGAGTCATTGTGACACATCGGTTGCGTCAGAATTACTGAAGAAGTCTGTGTGAGACATTACCTCTCAATGAATTGGGCCACTACAAGAATTTGTGATTGTGGGTGAATTGGAGCCATAAAGGTGATAATGGTTGCGACACCATGATGAATACACTATAAAGGTCGGCAAGGTAAAAGTTGTTGTGAGGTGTAGTAGCTGGATTTGGTCCCGGTTACAAAAGGCTTAAAGGAGTCAACATATTCAAAGGAGCCAACCCATGAAGAGGTTGTCAACCGAGATGCCGTGAAATAGTCTCGTACTGTATAGAAGATAGGGGAGATTACTTGTCTGAGCAAATTATAGAGCCATCATGGTATTTAAAAGGTGATACTCATGAAATAGTGAAGGGGCTGACATATTTTTGGGAAAAGCCATCAAGAGATCCTAATCTTGTCGGAGAAGAGCCACCATTTCATTAATAGGATCATCTCTAGAGAAATYGCATTTGACCAATGAAATTGATGAGACATTGCCRTCGGGATACCTGTGAGATGGCATCCAGTGTGTGGGCCTTCAAGGATAAGCAACTTGTCGGAGAGATTCGGGTCGATTTGAAGAAGAATTGAGACAGTCTGTCCCTAAAGAATTAACACAACTAAGTCTGAAACTCTTTGCYGAAGGAGACATTTTTTTTTCATCATAGAATTGATTGTAGTGTTGAATGTGAGATTGGCAAATTCTAAAGAAAATTTTCTTTGTGGAAGACGATAAATTTCAGAGTTGACTTTTACACGAAGACTTTGTTTTAGAACAATAGTAGGGCTGTAGTTGATTGTTTGGGTTATGTGACAACAATAGGATTTTCATTCAGATCTATTTAGCATGTTTAAACCATTAAAAAATGGTTGGTTTATCCCATATAATGTTGAACAGAAACAAAAAGTTTAATGGTTAGAATTTTAAATCATGCGAAAAGAAGGTGCTTGCCATATTTGAATACAAATGTTTGGACAGACTTGTATTGGGAAAAGAAGTGTAGATTTAGAACGATGTAGATGCCTAAGTGGCATATGATGTGAATAATTGAGAGACTGTCATGCTGATCAAGTTGTTGGTAACAAATGAGTTGCTTACCAAAGTGCAAGATGGTAATGATGCATTTTTCATGTGAGAAAATCTATGAGACATGCATGAAACCGTAGACACAGGTAGATATTTCGTCCTTAAAATTCTGTTATTTTCGATTTAAATGTAGGAGTTGGACTGCTTGCAATATCATTTGCTAAAAATCAAGGATATTAGAGATGAATTGAAATTAGTTGTAAGAAAAATGGAGAAGAAGATATGGGGGTTATAACTTTGAAAAGTTTGCCTCCTTCCAATGCAAATTTTATCGAGACATTGAACATTACCAGTACTGATAAGGATTTGACATTTGAGTAGTTGAGTACTAAACTCTTGTAGCAAGACAGATGGAAAAAGAAGTTAGGGAATAGTAATGGGAATGGGGCCTCTGAGGTGGCACTTGTAGCGAAGTTTAAGAGAAAGGGAAACAAACAAGGGGAAGAGAATGATGGAAATAAATTATATAAAGGAGCATCCTCCCATTGCAACAGTTAGTTTGAGTTGGGCTAAGGATTGCTTTCAGATTGTAAACTGTACTATCATTTTTATATTGGAATAAAGAAAGGCTTTGGAGGCAAACTTGGTGTGGATCTCATGTGTGGATGCTCATTKTCTTGTACCAATCTAYGAGGTGAAATTGTTTTGATGCATTTCTTTCAATTGGTTAAATTGTAGCTTTGATCTATTAAACTTGTTTGATTCTTAGATCAATTATCTTTCTTTTAACAAGATTTACAAAGCTTGCTTGCATCTTAAATCTTGTTGATTTTCATATGGAATCAAGGAATTCATGCTTTCTTGCTTGATTAACATGCTTTCCAGATTTCATATGTAAAGGATACTACTATTTGACATTGTTTGTAAGTGTGTTGAGGCTGGTAGGGTCTCATACTTGAAGGGAAGTGGAGCTTGCTTGCATCCTCTTCATCTTCAAGATTCAAAAGGACAATAGCCCCTCTTTCACGCCAAGAAGACTCCATTTTTGCCCAAGCTTTCCAAGGGTTTTAAAGCATTTCTTCTCATCGCGTCAAACAAAATCTAAAATTTTCTTTGGGTTACTTCAATTTTTTGCAAAGTAAAAGTGTCATTTAAAAAAAAAAAGAATTATCATAAGTTTTCTTTTCCTTTGCATAGTAAAGCAAGTAGATTAGATCTCTCTTTAATCTAACTTGCAATCTACTTCTAGCTTCAATTTTGTTGGAGATTTTTTAAAGGCTAAAGGTAGTTTTGATTGATAAAGGATTTAAAGTCATATCTTGGTATCTTTGTGATATTACTTACTGTTTTGGGACAGCAAGTAATTTCAGAAAGAAAGTCCCTTTTCTTTCTTGTTTTACTTGAACTCTTTTTCTCAATTTTAGTATAGTTGTACTTAGTCATTTTTCTATAATTTTATGTACATTGACTAACAATTTTTGTGGGGTCTTCCAACAGATTTTTGGGCATCTTTTCTCCAATTAACTTGCTGTTTTTGTAGGTTTGACGAAAAGATAAAGAAAAATGCTGCCCAAATTTTAAAGTTTTCAAGCCTCAAGAAACCCTTGAAGTACCCTACACTTGTGTAAAGCTCCAAAGGGATTGTAAACCTTTTTCAATCCATTCATATAAGGGTCCTTATCTTTCAGTCAAAAGATCTCAAAGACTCTTTGAAAGAGCAACTGTAACTGAGTTAATAAAATAAGTGAGCGAAAGGAGGTCTCACTTTTTGTTTTCCCCCTAAGGGGGTTGGTGTTGTGATTTTGGGCATCTTTTCATTTAGCTTGCTTAAAGTGTCAAACTATCTCATGTATAAAGGATAAGCTAAAAGTAATCTCTCAACTCATCACAAAGCACTATAATCTCACATAAAGTTAAATCAATCGAGATCAGATTTCCTTTCGCAAAGTAGAACACTAATTGCTAGATTAGTTTAGTTCTTGCAGTTTCAAGTTGGCAAATAAACCATCCCCTCAGCTCCTCGAAAGAGGCGTGGTCAGTGTGGATTAGTAATTAGTCTCACATTTCAATTTCAGTTATTTATTTCCTTGTTTAAAATAAAGAAATTCCCCTCAGCTCTTAGTGCGGTTCTTGACCCTTCCAGTTGTGAGCTAGTTTCGATCTGTTGGAAGTAAGTTTCATAAACGCTGTGTTGGTCAGTGGTTGATAGATTAATTAGGACAATCTCTAAAGTAGTTAGCTTAATGCGCGGGAAAACGCCTTAAAGTGACCTGCGGAGTAAGGCGGGCCCTCTCAGGACGTAGCTTTCCATTCATTTTGGACATCCAACACTTTGAGTGAGTTTACTGGTGAGACCATTGGGTTTTGGTAAACTCTCCGCAAGTTTCCAAACAAAGAGATACCCTCCAAGGAGGCCCAAACCATTTCATTAACTCAACATCAATTTATCCCAATAAAGCACACGAATTACATTGCCCACGATTCACTTTAAGGCACTGGTCTCATTTTACACTCAGCAAAGCCACATGCTTCACTTTACATTAATTGTTATCTATTTGAAGCTATTTTAATATTACTTGCATCTAACAATTGTATCTCAGTATCCTTTTATGCAAGTATATGCTTGATGTTATATCGTGGATGAATAATTGGTTTATGTGTATTTCAATTTATGATTGATTGTTGAAAAGTAATAAAATCCTAGATTTATATTTTGTACTTAGCTTAGATCAAGCCTTAGTATTTTTGTTAGGGATTACCCCCCTTGGCTTCGCTAGGAGTTGGCCTAGATGGAGGAGTTGAAGATTAGGTGACAGCACCTTAACTCTCACTTTCCCCCAAGGACACACAGAGTGGATTGAAGATTTCTTCTACATCTCCCAGGTGTGTATAAGGTGGCAACATTTTTGGTGCCGTTGCCGGGGATAAATCTTTCTATTCCCGGAATTCAGCTTTTGTTTTTCTCTTGCTTTCTGCTTTGTTTGATGCTTCTTGTTTACTTAAAATAAAACTTGATCATCTTGCAACTCCACTTCAAAAATAATTTGACAAAGTTTTCTGCAAAGAGGAACTCAGTTTGATTAGCTTCATCCTTGAACCCGAAGGTGTTTTTGGAGGAAGTTAGCCAAGCTTTCTTCTCGTAGGATCCTTATTAATTTTTGGGTCCCAATCCATTTCTGTTAGACTTTTTTCCTTTTTAATAAATCTACTTTAGAAATGGATGATCTTTATAAAACTATTGATTTTTCTGCAATAAGTGGTTATCCACATGTGATTCTAGAAAAAGTTAATTAAAACTTTGCCTTGTTTTCAAAGTAATATTGTTACTGATGCTAGACGTCATGTTAAGAAGGTTTCCCTTTGCTTTAATAAATGGTGTTGCAATGCCTTATATGAAGATGGGGGAATGAAATTATTTATCTTATGTTTTGATGATGATGATCTTGACTAGTTTACAGAACTTAAGGATAAGTAAGTTAGTACTTACAAGGAATTGATTGATGCTTTTATGGAAAAATGGAAGGAGAAGGACTCTCCAAATATAAACACAGTTAATTCAGATGTTAAGAAGGATGCTTCACCAGAGACTAATCAAAAGTTTAAAGAAATCATTCAAGCCATGGAATTTATCTATGCGAAACAGTTGAAGGCCATGAAGGCTCGCCTCGCAAAGGCAAAAGCTTGTATTAAGTATTCATACCCTATAGAGACAAAACTTCACAGTGAACAAGAATGGGATTTTCACCTAGAAAATCCGAAAGAGCCTATAGACGAGTCATTAACTGGTCATAAGGAAACAAAAGATTTTGAGTTTGAAATGATTGAGTATCCAGATAATTCAGATCCCCCCCCTCCTCCCGAAGAATCCATCTTCTCAGAGAAGATGTTCGACAGTTATGATGAAAGTGAAACGATTAGTGAAGCAGAGGTCTTGACAGTCCCAGTTCCAATCTTTCATCCGTCAGAAGAATTAAAACTAGATAATGGGAAAGTGGAAGACAACTCCAGTTTATCAATGTCAGATCATTATGAGCAGTGGTTGGGCTTCCACCATGACAGTCCAATGCAGAGATTCGTCAAAACCTTACAAGGCGTGCCAGACTCCAATCTTTGGCTGAATAAAAAAATGAACATGTTTCTTGGGTGGTCTTATCCCAAGAAAAGAGCCAAGTTGATAAAACTTGGAAAAGGATCGTCAACAAGTCATCCCAGACAGGGATTGTTCAGACATCTAAGGTCTTATTTCATCCATGACATGGCTGTTACATATGTTTTCTACTTCAGTCAGTTGGATAATGAGAAGGTCAAAACTACCAATGAGCAGAAATTTTTTAGGCCTTATTCAGTAATGTCGTTTGATGCCATGGGGCATCCTCTGTAATGTATCTCTAACACTGTCCTCCGCATTTTAAATTTCATTTACGCTCACTTTCTTCTTTCATACTTTATGTATAGTAGTTCATATCCATTTTTGTATTATACGTTGTATTCACATGTATAATAATTGTGCAATTTCAATTTACACTTGGTCTTCATATACATGTGTCGCTGATGTTGTTTTTGGCGAGATGTTTGTGATGTAGGGACATATTCTCGATTCTTGCATGCTCTCTGTTTCGCCTAAAGATCAAGCACACATCCCCATATGGAGCCAATGTTATCCACCAAGTTGCACTTGGATGGACTTCCAGCGAGCCGCTTAAGATTGAGCATTTTCATGTTCAAAATTCAGAGTTCAGAAGTTCAGCCGATCTTTAAGACCAACTTTTTCACGTTTCCATAAAAAATTGTAATAAGAGATGTTGCATGATGAACTTGTAAAAGGTCTTAGCCACTTAGTCTTAAGCATGAGTTATACTCTGGAGTGTCTTTTCACTTATTTATTATATTTTGCCATCTAGGCAATTTATAATTTATGAGTTTTTTCATTCAATCCCTCCAGAGCTGGAGTATATACCCATGGTTAGGTCTTAGCATGGATTTAAGCCTAGTGTCTAATGCATATTACCATGCTAAACATACTACTAGAGTCTTATGGTTTTTTTTAATTTTTCAGTTAATTAAAAAATTGCCAGAATTCGGCAATTTTTAATTAAAAAATAAAGATGTATTAAAAAAGTGGTCCTAGGGGACTTAATATTCCATGGGGGTGCTTATTTTTGGACCTAGTGCACCCATATTATCTAAGTACCCACTTAGTTGAACAAAAATAGTGATTTTAATTACTTAAAAATCATTTTTGCTCAAAAAACCCAAAAAAGTCGAAAAAAAATAAAAAAAAATCAGCAAGGACAAAAATCAAGGAAACATGTGGGGATATGTTGGAGACAAATAGAACTCTAAAAAGCTATGTGGCAGCTGGGAGAGGACTCTCATTGGTCAAAGCAATAAAGTGGGGCATCTATGCCATTGATTTGAGCATGTGCCAAAAAGGAGGTGCGCCCCTCTTGAGAGGTGGCGCATTCTCATGTGTGCAGCCAACCTCTTGAGAGGTGGTGCACCCCTTATCCCTTCAAATCTTGTATGTGGCGAGTTGTGGTAGTGTGGGGAGATGTGGCAGCCCACTCCCACACACTTGGCTGTTTTCTCCTTCCAAGTGGTGTGCCCCTCTTCACCAAGTGGTGCGCCCTTCTCATCTCCCAACCTCTCGCCCTTGGCTATATAAAGGAGCATCCTCCCATTGCAACAGTTAGTTCGATCTGGGCTAAGGATTGCTTTCATATTATAAACTGTACTATCATTTTTATATTGGAATAAAGAAAGGCTTTGGAGGCAAACTTGGTGTGGATCTCATGTGTGGATGCTCATTGTCTTGTACCAATCTACGAGGTGAAATTGTTTGGATGCATTTCTTTCAATTGGTTAAATTGTAGCTTTGATCTATTAAACTTGTTTGATTCTTAGATCAATTATCTTTCTTTTAACAAGATTTACAAAGCTTGCTTGCATCTTAAATCTTGTTGATTTTCATATTTAATCAAAGAATTCATGGTTTCTTGCTTGATTAACATGCTTTCCAGATTTCATATGTAAAGGATACTACTATTTGACATTGTTTGTAAGTGTGTTGAGGCTGGTAGGATCTCATACTTGAAGGGAGGTGGAGCTTGCTTGCATCGTCTTCCTCTTCAAGATTCAAAAGGACAATAGCCCCTCTTTCACGCCAAGAAGACTCCATTTTGCCCAAGCTTTCCAAGGGTTTTAAAGCATTTCTTCTCATCTCCTCAAACAAAATCTAAAATTTTCTTTGGGTTACTTTAGTTTCTTGCAAAGTAAAAGTGTCATTTAAAAAAAAAAAGAATTATCATAAGTTTTCTTTTCCTTTGCATAGTAAAGCAAGTATATTAGATCTCTCTTTAATCTAACTTGCAATCTACTTCTAGCTTCAATTTTGTTGGAGATTTTTTAAAGGCTAAAGGTAGTTTTGATTTATAAAGGATTTAAAGTCATATCTTGGTATCTTTGTGATATTACTTACTGTTTTGGGACAACAAGTAATATCAGAAAGAAAGTCCCTTTTCTTTGTTGTTTTACTTTAACTCTTTTTCTCAATTTTAGTATAGTTGTACTTAGTCATTTTTCTATAATTTTATGTACATTGACTAACAGTTTTTGCAGGGTCTTCCAACAGCTTTTTGGGCATCTTTTTCCCAATTAACTTGTTGTTTTTGCAGGTTTGACGAAAAGACAAAGAAAAATGTTGCCCAAGTTTTGAAGTTTTCAAGCCTCAAGAACCCCTTGAAGTACCCTACACTTGTGTAAAGCTTCAAAAGGATTGTAAACATTTTTCGATCCATTCATATAAGGGTCCTTATCTTTTAGTCAAAAGATCTCAAAGACTCTTTGAAAGAGCAATTATAATCGAGTTAATAAAATAAGTGAACCAAAGGAGGCCTCACTTTTTGTTTTCCCCCTAAAGGGGTTGGTGTTGTGATTTTGGGCATCTCTTCATTTAGCTTGCTTAAAGTGTCAAACTATCTCATGTATAAAGGATAAGCTAAAAGTAATCTCTCAACTCATCACAAAGCACTATAATCTCACATAAAGTTAAATCAAGCTAGATCAGATTTCCTTTCGCAAAGTAGAACACTAATTGCTAGATTAGTTTAGTTCTTGCAGTTTCAAGTTGGCAAATAAATTATCCCCTCAGCTCCTCGAAAGAGGCTTGGTCAGTGTGGATTAGTAATTAGTCTCACATTTCAATTTCAGTTGTTTATTTCCTTGTTTAAAATAAACAAATTCCCCTCAACTCTCAGTACGGTTCCTGGCCCTTCCAGTTGCAAGCTAGTCTCGATCTACTGGAAGTAAGTTTCATACACGCTATGCTGGTCAGTGTTTGATAGATTAATTAGAACAATATCTAAATTAATTAGCTTAATGAGCGGGAAAACGCCTTAAAGTGACCTGCGAAGTAAGGCGGGCCCTCTCTGGACCTGGCTTCCCACCCGTTTTGGACATCCAGCGCTTTGAGTGAGTTTACTGGTGAGACCATTGGGTTTCGGTAAACTCTCCGCAAATTTCCAAACAAAGAGCTAACCTCCAAGGAGGCCCAAACCATTTCATTAACTCAACATCAATTTATCCTAATAAAACACATGAACTACATTGCCCACGATTCACTTTAAGGCACTGGTCTCATTTTACACTTACCAAAGCCACAGGCTTCACTGTACATTATTGGTTATCTATTTGAAGCTATTTTAATATTACTTGCATCTAACAATTGTATCTTAGTATCCTTTTATGCAAGTATATGCTTGATGTTATATCGTTGATGAATAATTGGTTTATGTGTATTTCAATTTATGATTGATTGTTGAAAAGTAATAAACTCCTAGATTTATATTTTGTACTTAGCTTAGATCAAGCCTTAGTATTTTTGTTAGGGACTACCCCCTTTGGCTTCGCTAGGAGTTGGCTTAGACAGAGGAGTTGAGGATTAGGTGACAACACCTTAACTCTCACTTTCCCCCAAGGACACATCGAGTGGATTTAAGATTTCTTCCACGTCTCCCAGGTGTGTATAAGGTGACAACACTACGGACTAGAGCAACAGATCTATGCACAGAGCTTTCTCTTTTCTTCAGTTCCCAGCAATCACAGTTTCAAGTCCTGGCAACAGAACCATTTGTTGGCACAAGGGCAGACCCAGGGTTCAACGCTTCAACACGGCACTAACAAAACTCTAACTACCGGCCCTTTCAGCAACACCTGGGAAGGAAATGAAGTCTCACCTGAGGTAGAGGCAGGGGGGTTGTAGGACTCAAGTGTCTACAACCTAGCTGGGACACAGATCTGTGGTCACAATACTTAAAATAGCACTTAGCAATTAACGTTCATTAGTCTTTAACCCTTATTAACATCGCATATTCAAACCCTAATTACAGAACAACGCAGTATTCTACAAGATCTAAGCATATCTAACCATTTAGCACGTAGCATCAAACAGATCTAGCATTCATTCATGTTATTAAGCACTAAGCTACTACATCAGAGGCATTTAACATACATAAAGATTCAACACTAAGCATAAATCACATCAATAACACAAAGCAATCAAACACAAGATATACGTGGTTTACCCCCAGTGTGGGGCTACTTCCACCAACTCTTCATCTTCTTTAATATCTTCTTTAATCTCCTTACATGCACAGAGCCACAAAACCAACTCCGCATAGGACAGGAGATCTGGGCGCACTTCGCTAGATCCTCCTTCCCTGAGTTTGGCACAGCACAAAGCCTTCTTACAATCACTTGCACTTAACTCTGCAATTTCTCAACACATAGTATGCATGAAGCCTTCACAACTAATCGCACTTAGCGACCTTTACATATCTTGCACAAAGCCAACTTAGATCTTATGCTTCTTACAATGCCTAGCTACTTATTTATACATTTACAAATGGGGCCTAAGTATGGGTAAAACCATGGGACGACATCCCATACCTGTTACATAAGCCCTAAACCCAAAAAGCCCATAAAAGGGGGAAGATCCCGCGATCTCCGCTTCGCCTGGGCGCTCCGTCTTCGACCAGCCTGTCGAAGTCACTGTTATCCCCGATATCTAGGGATAACTAGGAGATCATGTCTCGAGGCCCACATGGTCCTAGACATGGAGTACCGAGAGCATGAGTGACTTGAGCATGGCCCTGGAGGGCCCATCTTTCTTCTTCTCAGCTGGATTTGTCCTGTCAGCAGTACCAGCTTCCATCACTACCGACATGGGCTTGCATCAGAGAGGGCTCTTGCTCCATGAGGTAATTGGTCCGAGGTATCATGGTATGTGTCATATTTGATCGTTATAACCTTCTTATATATGCATTAGGTTCCTTTCATTTCAGATGACTGCTTGAATCTTACACTAATCCACTTGACCATTGTTGGGGTGATTGATGGGGCAACTTAGCAGGCCGGTATTCATGGGTTTTGGTTAGCCACCAAGGGGAATTTGCAGAGCCATCGTCTGCTCCCACCATCTTATCACTTTTACATCTTAAACCCTGCTCATCCATCCCATTCCCCTAGTCTGGCCATTAGGATGACCTCTCAGGGTACACTTTGTCTTGTGGGAAGAAGGGGCTAAAGGCCCAGGGGGTAAAAGCAGCTGGTAAAAGATAAAAGCCATAGGAAATAAAATCTAGAGATGCTTTGCCCAGGGGATTCGCGAGAAGGCAATAAAAAGCCTCTCGATAAGAAACTAAGGGACCCTAAAAAAAATAATGATAAATAAATAAATGCAAGACCTAACCAAGAGGATGGGAGGTCTCATCACGAGCCGACCCATTATGTTCATAGGTATTTAGCAGTATGACATTGCCATTATCTGGTTACCAAGCCAGGGCAGTGACCTTTGGTTGCATGGACAAAGGAAAGGGGGTCTCATCACGAGCCAACCTTCTCATCTCTGCGAAGATACTAGTGGGTAACGCTGTCAGCTCTAGCCAGCAAGCCAAGGCAGTGTCCTCTTCGTCAGACCTTGTAGTAAAAAGCAATAAAAGAAAGATAAGGCAATAAAAGGGCTTGGAAAAAATGCATCCATGACGAGTACAACTCGCCTCCTACAAAGGCACCCACAGATGACACCTGCCCTTGGTCTTACTGTAACTGGACATCCCTAAAAACCATATCACCTCATTACACATGGCTTGAATGATCCTTTGAGGAAACTTTCCATCTCCTGTGGGTATTAGCCCAATAGGTTGTCCTGTTGGTTTCCTTAACTTTGTATGGTAGATCTGTGTAATGTCTTTGAGCTCTTAGATGATGTGTTAGGGATTT
>JASDQU010031775.1:0-22220 GCA_032191745.1 Picea mariana | reverse complement strand
TGATGATTTGATATATGGTTTAATTACACATATTAAATGCTAATTGTCCTTTATGCTATATTTGAGAAGTGATTATAGTCTTTGCTTTATTTGCCATCATTGACTTCGTCAATAATAGCATTTATTAATTGCTCATGTATTAGAGATAGTCATTGGTTTTATGAAGTGCTAATCCACTGCAAGTACACTCTAGTTTTCTTTGTCTTTGTCTCGCAAGCAGGTACATTGGCTGTGGTGACTATCTTATCGGGCATCAATCTGTGGAAGGGTCTCCTTTTGACTTGGTCTTTATCCATTTCCCTTCATTTATCCAGATTGACTTGGGGACGTCTCCCTTGGACTTGCCCTCCTAAATAGAAAGAGCCCCCCATCGAGGTGACAGTGGGTGGGGAAGCTCCTGTTACGCCGGTTTCAAAGCCCTTGGCCCTTTCCTACAAACCGTGCGATAACACAGCCCATTCCCATCACATTACCCTCTTCTAGGCCCTTTGACTTTAGTGACCCAAGAATGTCATGTACCTCATTTCATGGGAAGAAGGGGTTGAAGGCCCAGGGGGATGGTTGCTAGCAAAAGATAAGAGCCTAAATAAACCTTCTAGATGCTTGCCCAGACAGATCTTGAGAACGATGAATTGATTCACTTAAAAGAATTGAAGACCTGCACAATATCAAACACATAATAAATATCTCACTTGAATATAAGACTAACACAAGTGCGTTACAACGCTTTACATGGTTACCCCTATGGCACTTTATGGACCTCTTTGTTCAAGTGACACTGTGTTACTGCCCCCCAAGCTAATCGATTCACTATTGGGAGTGCACACATGTTTGGATCATTGATTAATTAATAAATGACAATTTTATCCCCTATCCTAGGAATAACTAAGGAGATCATGTCTCGAGGCCCACAGTTCCTAGACATGGAGTGTTGAGAGCCGGATGACTTGAGCATGGCCCCGGAGGGCCCATCTTTTCTTCAGTGCAGCCCATCTATCAGCAGCAGCAGTAGCCATCCCACCGACCTGGTCCTGAAGTAGCAGTAAGTCTTGCTCCATGACGTAATGAGTCTGAGTATCATGGTATGTGTCACTCTGATTTTTGAAGCATTTGAAGATGTTGCATTGAATCCTCCTTCATTTTGTAACGTTTGCTTGGAAATTATGCTCTTTAACTTGCTCATACCTGGGAGGGTAACATCATGTCCTAGTAAGTTGATCTCCCTTTAGGATGGGTTGCCACTGGATGGGTCTATGAAAGGTCATCGTCCATTTCCTCCATACTTACCACTTTCCATCCTTACTCCTCTCATTTCCCCCCCCCTATCTTTGTTTGGGCATTGGGTTTGCCACACTAGGAAGGGTTGTACCTTGCCTTGTGGGAAAAAGGGGCTAAAGGCCCAGAGGGTAAAAGTAGCTCGCAAGAGTTATCGCCAAAATGAAACCTTTGAGATGCTTCTCCCAGCGATTCTCGAGAAAGCAGTAAAAGGCTTCTCAGTAAGAAAAGGGAACCCATAAGATAAATAAACACTCAATGTATTAGTTGGTGGATAGGACGTCTCATCTTGAGCCGACCTATTAGGACCATGGGCATGTAGCGGTATGACACTACCATCTATCTGGTCACCAAACCAGGGTAGTGGCTCTTGGTGGCATAGCCAAGAGAAAGGGGGTCTCATCACGAGCCAGCCTTCTCATCTCCATGAAATTCTTGTGGGTAACGTTGTCACCTCTGGTCACCAAGACAAGACACTGTCCCTCAGCTCTTCCCTTGAAGCACAAAAGAAAAAGCAATAAGACTAAGAATAAAAGGCATTGAATGGGCTAGGAAACAATGGTATCCATGATAAGATGCAGCTCGCCCTCTACAGAGGCACCCACAAGCAAGACCTACATTTCCCTATTATCACTGCACCCTATGCCCAAACACTTCTCGTGTCACCTCACTCACACTTACATGACCTAGATTGGCTCTCACTTGGGAAACAACCCGAACTTAAGGAAGATTAGCCCAATAGGACATCCTGAGACCCTCTCCAAACCTAACTTGTTAAACTGCATAACGTCTTTGAGCATTTGTCTGGGTAAAGGGGGGTTTGATGCACATGTTTGGGTAATTTGATTATTAGATGTGATTGACATTGCTATGATCCCTGTGACTTATGAACCCCTGGAGGGCGTACTTGTTGTTGTTGCAGGACCTTGCCCGGTGGAAAGGTACATATGGGGGAATGATTAGCTCAAACCTCCATGAGGGTGAAAGCCCACAAATGGATGTTGTGACCCCAACCAGGGGCAGGGAGACCAGAGGCTTGCACCAGGAAGAAAGAAGGATGTTTCCCCCGAGACACTTTGGCAGGCCTGGACCCAGGGGGGTCTTGCCTTTCCACCAAGACGTTGACCCTTGAGGGCCCATGACGTCATTATTGTGACCCTAGACGTCATCCAGTCAGGGTCTGCATTTATGAGGGCGGTTGTGTGCTAGTTGGCACGTGTTGCAGCATTTAGGGCCTTTGGAGGCCAAACATTTTGCATTTGAGGCCTAGCGTTCCACCCTAGGGGCCTAACGTCACCCTAGAAGGGCATGACGTCACCCTTGGATTTGATTTTAGGGTTTAATTAATGTCATTTATGTAAAAACTGGATTTTAATGTAATTTGGCCATGTCGGCCTTTTTATGACCTAATTTTAATTAAAGGTCATTAAAACTATATAAATAGAGAGAGAAAACTCTCATTATTTCATGATTCACTCATCACACAAGTGTGTGGTCTGAAATTCGGCCCTCTTTAAGGGTTATTGGCTGAACTAAGTGGTGTGCAACTTCTTGGAGAGGCAAATTTTGGTGTATTTTGGCTATTTTTCATTGTGGAGGATCTTCAACTAGGGTTTGTCTTGATTATTCTTGGTGAAGTAAGTAGAAAATCTACAATGTGTTTATGTTATTGAATACTTGTGGTAAATTTTACTTGGTTCATGTTAAAGATTATGAAATTTCTTGCTTAAAACCCTAGGAGAGAAACATAAGTTGTTATCTTTCTCTCTATAGTTTTCCACTTGTTTAATTTTCTCAAAGTACACCTTGTTTAGAAGTAGCTACTACAGCCCTAGATGTTAGCACTCTAGTAGCCCTACTCTAATTGTCTGTTGCATATTTTATTCAAATTTGTCTAAAGAAAGAGAAATCGCTAGGGCCTAAGTTTCCTTACTTCCTAGCCAAATTTGTTCTTCGGATTTAGATGCTTGAGGCCTTGGGTTACCAACACCTCCTCCATCCATTCCATCTCCTTTGACTAAGTACTATCATTGCTATTTTGCTCTAAGATTTGCTGCTGCTATTGTTGACTCCATATACCCTAAAGGCACTAGTCCACTCACCTTAGTGATTGATTGATCAAAACAAACTCTTAAACTATCTTCCTTGAGACCTCTACTAACTTTTACTAACCTTAAACTAGACTAACTCCCCAACTAACTTGCTGTTGTTGCAAAAGATTGCTACAGCCATCTTCCAGCAGCAAATTCTCTTAAAAAAGTGACATTAAAAGATGATTAGACATTGCCAACTTTGCTTTTGGCAAGTTGCTATCATTTTGTCAAATTAGAGCTATACTTTCTTGTCATTTTCAAGCATTCTTAAGGCATAATTGTTGTGGCTGTTACAAATTATTCATTGTTGTTATAAATAATCACATTGCTGCAGTATTATATCAGCTTACTTATTTTTCAAAGGTTCATTGTTTTATGAAGCACTAACATCATATGGTACCTTGAAGTTGCATGTTTTTTTTTATTGTTGTCTTGTTCTGGGCAGGTACACCTCATCTATCTTTTGCATCATCTCTATAAGACACAAAGAACCTTTGAAATTGAGTGACCTATGAGAGGGAGGAACTTTTTGTACTTTTGCCTTAGCCTTCTCAAACCCTCAGGTCACTGGGGACGTCTCCCCTGGGGTACATTAATATACTCCTAAATAGAAAAGGGTTTCCTATTAAGGTGACAGTGATAAGTCACTCCCTGTTACGCCAATCTTGTATCTACTTGCTTTGGGTTTTAGGCAAGTACAGATTATGCGATAACAAGCAATAAATGGGCTTGGAAAAAGGTTGCATTGAGGAAGAAGGTGCAGCACACCCCCTACAAAGGCACCCATAAATGAGATAATACAAGCCCTTGTATGTCATGAAACTCATTGACCTATGAATTCTAAACCCCTATCCACCTCATCATCCACTACATGACCTTGAAGGGGCATACTTGGGAGCATCCCCTACTTGAGGGTTTTGGTCTACCCAATAGGGTTTTGGAGCATTTGTTTAATTTGATGAGGTAGTTTTGATGCACATGTTTAGGTGTCTTTTTTATTAGATGTGGTTTTCACTTGCCATGATATTTTGACTTGAGATCCTTGGAGGGCGTGCCTATTTGTTTTGCAAGAACTTGTTTGGTGGATAGTTTTGGAGGAACAAGCCTAGCTTGGGCTTCCATGGGGATTGAAGCCCACAGGTTGGATGCCAATGGCCCACATGCCGAATCATGATGACTTGCCTTTGGAGGCCTAGAAGACACCTTGGAAGACATGACCTAGCCCTCACATGCCAAACGACTTGCCTAGGAGGGGAAAAACGTCACTTCTTGAGGCTTGATGCCACCAAGGGCTAGGGTTTGTGGTGAAGGAGGTATTGCTCATTGACACATGGCACATTGTGAAGGAAGGAGGCTTTGAATCATGAAGAAGGGGCTTGGATGAATGACAAATGACCTTTGGAGGCCTAGCCATCCGTCCCCAACTCCAACGACTTGCTCCAAGTGCCAAAACGTCTCCCTAAAGGGGTGACGTCATCTTATTTTAGGGTTTCTAATGTGCAAAAGTGAAAATTAAATATTATTATTTGTGTAAAGGGGTAAGATAAGGGTTGTTGACCCCTTATCCTATGTTTTACCCTAATTAAGTGGACAAACTATGTTTTAGATATTTTATATAAATAGAGATCATGTGAATCTCATTTCATAACATAACTCTCCATTCTGAGAAGTACTTGGATGAAATTTTCACTATACTTGAGAATTCATGGTGTTTATCTCTTGTGCAAATGTTTTTTGGTGTTATCTCTTGGTGATCGAATGAGCTAAGGTGGTGTGCACCTCTTGGAGGCTTGCTTTCTTGCTATTGGATGGTAATTTGTTTGGTGAACTAGGGTTTGATCTCTCTTTTTTGGCATTGTTAAGGAAAAATCTGCATTTGTTAGCTATTTCTTGCTCTTTCTCGGTTATTGTTGGTTGAAACCCTAGGAGGAGTATGTTGGATACTGGGGTTCTTGGTCTTGGACCAAGCAAAAAGTCCCTAGATGTGTCTAGGGCCCCTGGATGTGTTCCAGGGAATCCTTGCCCAGTGCTTGGATTGATCCTTGGATGTGTTCCTTGGTGGTTGATACTAAGTCCCTAGATGTGTCTAGGGCCCCTGGATGTGTTCCAGGGAATCCTTGCTCAGTGCTCGGATTGATCCTTGGATGTGTTCCTTGGTGGTTGATATAAGTCCCTAGATGTGTCTAGGGCCCCTAGATGTGTTCTAGGGAACTCTTGCCTAATGCATGGGTTGATCCTTGGTCTTGTACCTTGGTGGATAAGACCCTAGATGTGTTTTAGGGCCCCCAGATGTGTTCTGGGGCAACCTGGTCTTTGATCAGGTAGATCTTGGTGTAATACCAAGATGTGTTGATGTGTGATCCTCTTCCTCTCTCCCGGGATGGTCCACGTGACCTAGGAGTGCTTATGAAGATGGACATGACCACATTGTTGATGTACCCTCGTATGCAGTGATGATAAAGTTTATAGGTCATTATGAGACTCATGTGGACATGTTTTGCCATTATGGACCTCCCCTTGACTTTATCCTAACAGGTAACCCCTTGTTGTTTTGTTTTCCCTCTTGTCTTTTGTGATTGAGGTTTTACTTTATGAGATTGGGGTTTTAATTTATGTGATTGGGGTTTTATATAATTAGGGTTTTATTAATATTAATTGACATATTAATTAATATTTATATTAATTAAATGTCAATATTTAATTATAATCCTAATTATCCTAACCCCTCTCCCTAACTATAAATAAGACCCTACCCTATTGCATTTTGACAATACACTCACTCTCTCCTCTCTCACCTTGTTGCAGCTACCTCAGTGACTATTCTCCCTTGTTGGTGCGGCCTCTCTTCTTGTTATCAGTTTCATATCTATGATTCTTGTGTTGGCTAGAAGCTTCTTCATTGGGTCTGCTGAAGTACGATTACTGGATCTGCTTTACTCTGAGCTATAAGGTACCTCCCACAGCTGTCGGACCTGTTCCCAGAGTTGTCGAACATGTTAGTGGGTGTTGGATCTGCCTTTAGGGCCATGGTTGAGTACATGTGCCACAGTCTCCTTCTGGGCTCTCTTCTTTGTTGTGTGGGCTCTCTTATGGCTGCCGTGTGGAGTGTTGAGATCCCTATGGGGGGTTATCAACTTGCTGTCCAGTTTTCTGAGTTGAGGGTTTTTCCTTTTGCTTGTGGAGGCTTTGACAACTTGCTGTCCAGTTTTCTGAGTTGAGGGTTTTGCCTTTTGCTTGTGGAGGGTTTGACACCTTGTTGTCTAGTTTTCTGAGTTGAGGGTTTTGCCTTTTGCTTTTGGAGGGTTTGACAACTTGTTATCCAGTTTTCTGAGTTGAGGGTTTTGCCTTTTGCTTGTGGAGGGTTTGATAACCTGTTGTCCAGTTCTTTCCTGTGCTATTATCTATATCACTGTTTTGTGGAGGGTTCCTTATGCTGGGGTATTACTGTTATCTACTTGGAAGTCTAGGGGTTTATTGTTGTTTCTTTTGGGGGTCTCTATCTTTGGTAAAACTGTCCCACAGTCCACATTGACAGAGATCAAACCCTAGAGGTTTGATCCATGAACCTAAACTAAATTCTGAGCATATTTACAGACATACATCCACACATGTGACAGGTACATCTATCATTGAATCAGGAGGTAAGCTAAAAGTTTATTTTCTATACTCAGAAATTTTGTTTGTTTCAGATCTGTTCTTTATGCTGATCTAGTGAACATAATTTTTTTAAAGCATTTTGGTTTTTAATTTTCCCTAATTCTAACATGGTTTCAGAGCTTAGGGCGTGAAAAGATCTCAAGAGTTGCAGACTTGAGCCTGCGTAGATCCACTTCTTAGGGTCTGCAGATCAACAATCATTGAAAACCAAACACAAGATGCTCTGTTCTCCTTGAATTTCTGTCTATTTTGGAGCAGAGAGACAGTACTTGTATGATGACCTTTTTAAGAGCACCTAGTTTCAGATTTTGAATTTTCTTTCTGAAGGTTGTTTCTTATTGTTCTAATTTGCTACTTGGCCCATCTTTCCTTATATTCAACCCCCTGTGCTTAGTGGTGGACTCATGGAGTACCAGAGATCATTCCATGTTGCAGCATTGTCTCTTGTCCAATGGGCAGCATGGGCCCCTGATCCAAGAAAGGTAGAACGAGTTAGTAAATGGCCTCTTCTTTAATACCGTTTTCAATGTTGTGTTTGTCTTGATAGCCTCTGATAGCCCATATATATTATGAGCATTGTATTCCTTGATATCTTCATAGTGAACAGCTCTAGCAGCCATGGTTTTGTTACCCAGTGGTTTGTGTATTTCAGATGTATTGATTTTGTAAGGGGATTCATCCCATCTGGTGGTGTTGGCAGTGCTTCAAACTAAGCAACAATCTGTGTGTGAATTTATTTTGACTATAATTATATTGTCCTCTTTGTTGAACTTGTTGTGGATTATGCATTAATGAACAAGTCTCAGAGAAGTCTACTATCTTTTGATAAGCACCCCTTATGTAGTGATATCTCAGGTAAGAAGTTGAAGTTTATGAATCTACAGTAGATGGTCATCTGATAAGGCGTTGCAATCCTTACAACCAGTAGTAGACCTATAAATCTTTCTATGACTTGAAGTCTCTATAGCTACAGTACCATCTGATTGTTTTTGTTTGGAATAAGTTTGACTAGAGATTTCAAGGGCAAAGTCCCCAAGTTGGTCTATCCTTCTGCATCTCAAAGTTAATTTATTTTCAAAATGATAGAGACATCACTCAAAGCCTCTTATAGATTGGGCCCTTCCTCTCAAGGGTTTGATCCAGATCAATTATGAGATATGCAAGGGCTGGGGGAGTTTGAAGACTTTTGTTGATGACTTTATGGCTGGCTGCCAAATTCACCTTGCAGATTTTATAACAGTCCTATCCACCAATGGATAGAGCTGTTAGAATATAATGGATGTGCTCGTTTAACCATAGACAATATCACTATTGTCACCCAACCATAAGTCGAAGCCACCCCCGAGCACCTTAACCTTGACAAAGAATCATTCCGGAAGCAAACCCTAGGCTAGATAGCCAAACAAAGGTGACGTATCTTTCTCCAAGGATAGCGCACCAAGCAAGAGTAACAAGAGTTGATCAGAGAGTCCAAACCATAACCAAGAGATAGTCCAAGCCAAAACCGAAATCTACTAATTGCAATAGCTGCAACAGCAGCTCTCCTCCAAACTTGTGCACAAAACTGCCCAATTGCAGTGCGCACAAGTGTGCTACTGTAGTTCTGAGAATCCTGACCAAAATGAAGACTGGCCTCCTGTATTTATAGTATTTATGGCAAACTGTCTGGGCTGACTTCTCATTCTGGGTACTAATTCTTTAGTATATAATATTTCCTTTAGCCGACTTCTTCTCTTGGAGGCTAATAACCTAATACAAGTCATTCTCTTGAGCCAACTTGTCTTCTAGGGTTATTAGCCAACTAGTTAGGGTTTCTTCTTGCTTCCCGAAATATTCTATTCTCGTCAAGTTTATACGTGGAGGTAAATACCTCCCACAACTACCATAATATCAACTCTCCCTCCTAGCTAGGGAGGTATTGAAGGTAATGGTCTTGAGCACAAACATACCATTCACCCAGTAGCATCAGCATAGTCGTATAGACTATCTCATGATTAGATTATGAGCACCAACATCACTATCAGTGTCATCAACTGCATCATCTCTCAAAATCATACTCCATCTAAGTAATCAGACATGATGTTGGATAAGTCACTCACTCCATAGAGTGACACAGGAACCTTTCTTTTGATATGTCCTAGAAGAATAAATGTCCTGGATCATTTTCCGTCTGGGGAAACTATGTCCATTGATCATCCATCTAGTTGATAATCATTTCCAACACTACTGACAGTCTTCAAGGCAATCGGAACAATGTCATTCAATAGAACACAACTGTGTCTATCCATAGTATTACACAACTACAATCCAATGGTACACTGCCACACCAAGTAGCACACAGATACTTGATCAGTGACATATAGTCACAATCAGTGGAACACATCCACCATAGTAGTATACATCTACTGTCCGGAGACATACAGTCTCCATAACAATCATATCATCTGATATCAACCTGCACAGAAAACATTGTTATGATATAAACTGAATCATCTGGGCCATTATTCCACTCGCATCTGTGAGATCTAGAAGAGCATCTGCCCTCAGAAGGTCAAACATCAATGATGAGCTATCTGGACTATTCTTCTCAAGCAAGGGAGAATAACTATCCCGATTTATGAGCCTGGATCATTCACCTATCTGGGCCATTCCTCCAACACTAAACAAAGTGCAACCTGGAGAGAATGAGTCTGCCCTAGGGAATGCCTGTCCCTGATTGCTGAACCTGGACCATTCACCTATCTAGGCCATTCCTCTGGCACCAAACAAAGTGCAACCTGGAGAGAATGAATATGCCCTAGGGAATGACTATCCGAACCATTTCCTAAGGAAATGATTGTCCTACACCAACCTCCAAAACAGACCATTCTTCGAAACTGCTCACAACTGTGAGCTTCGAAAGAATGATTGTCCGGCGAGGCAGACCAATCTTCTTGACCACTACTGAGAGTGACCTTCAAGAAAAGAGATTGTCCTAGACCATTCCCAATGTTGACCACAAGGGGAATCGTTGTCTATGGTACATCAGCAATCCATCGAACCATTTTCATTACGAAAATGACCATTCAATCTAGACCATTTTCCGAACTAGAAAATGCATGTCCGTCAGAAATCTCAAACAACTTTTCGAACTAGAAAGGAACTGCTCATCCTGGACCATTTTTCGAACTAAAAAATGACTATCCATAAGTCAATAACACATCAGTGCTCCCTCCCAACCTAGGAGTCATCTCTTCCTTCTTCAATAAGGAAGTCGTCTCCACGAGCTCCAGCTTGAGTACGCAAACTCTTTCATCTTGGACAGAGGCTTTACCAAAATGTGTGCTTATCTGCTCATCTGTGGAGATATATATTGGAGAACCACTTTCTCTTTTCTGGTCTTCATCAGGAAGAATGTAATGCTTGATCTCAATGTACTTCGATCTTTCTAGAACACTAGTTTTCTCTGAAGGCTTCATATAGCTCTGATCATTATAGTTGAATTCAACTCCTTTGTTTTCTGCTAGCTCATAATATCGTGGAAAGGCTCAAACTAGAACATATCCATGTGGCACTTCTTCTTTCATCATTAGAGTTTGTCATAGATTAGCAATCCATCATCCTGGACTTCTGAGTAACCATTCTGACTTTTATCATAGAAGATTTTCACCACGCTTCTGTTGTGCATGAGAAGCTTTGCACCAAGTTGTTTGGGTCCATACAAAATCTTCTTTCATCTGCATACAAGGGTCTCTTTCTGGTATGCAGATGAAAGAGACCCTACATACGCTCTTTGTTCAATTATTCTAGAGAATAGTCTTTGCATTCATATGATGTCAATTCCAACCAATGGATATTGCGGACGATATAATGGCTCATGTAGAGGTATGTCTGGTTTACTGGAACAAGCAATCTTCATAGTCTTCTCCCTCTATCTGGGAGAAACCTCTAGTTCTAGATCTCGCAATGCTTACATTCATAAGTCTTCCATACACTGTTCTTCATCACAACTTTCATTTCCTCTGCTTGATTGCTTTTAGTGAGTTCAAGTCAGGCTAGTCTTGTGATTCTTGATACAATGACTGGTTGTTCTGTCTTTTCTTTCTCTTTTGAAATCTTCATGTTCTTTCTTATGTTTTCCATTAGCTCTTGGGTCCATGGAGATTTTCTATAGATTCCATGCCCTGAAGATTTCGACTTCTTCCTTTCGTCATAGAATCATGGATGTGGATGAACAACCAGGGATACTTTGAGGCTTCTTTTCAAAAAAGGCTTCTTCTAAAGTCAAACTGAACACGTGTTGTTTTTCATGGCTGCCACTATTGATTGGAACATGGATAGATACTTCATCATCTTCAATGGATCATACTATTAGGATTAGCTCCCTCCTTATCCTTGCTTCATGCATGAATGCATGCTCTTCTTTTGGAATTCTATAATCAGCTCCCTCCAGCTAAGAGAGCCCATGCTTCCATCTGCATCCTTATTGCCTTCTGCAAAGTGTCATAAGTCTTTTTCCAATTTCCTCTTGATTGATGACTTCTTTCTGTCTTCACTTCTTCTAGGTTTCTTCAAGATTGATTATGATTTTGGCTTATCTTGCAGTTGTTAATTATGTAATAACTTCCACATGAATTGTTACCAGGGTTTGTTGATGTACTTCATCCTTTCATGTGTATTGCCTTGTCTTGTAGTCATTGTGATAGCAATCCTTTTATAGGTATAGTTTCTCTTTGAAGATATTATCTTCTAGGAAATAGATATGCAAGATATGTACAGAAAACATGGTATGTACAAGAACTATGAAGAGTATTGTTACCTTGTCTTAGAAGAAGAAGTTTGTTTTGTCCTGCTTGGCTTTCTTTGAGGGTTCCCTTTCTTCAGCAACTGATGCTTCGTGTGATTCCTTCCCTTTCTTTAACTCGAGGCAATGATTCTTGTAGTGACCATACTTTCGACAATTGAAGCATTGTATTCTTGACATATCTTTATCTTGATTTGGTTTCTTCCTAGAGCCAAACTACTTTTTATTCCTGAAATCCTTGAACCTTGCTGTGAAGGCTTGATCATCGTANTTTGGTTTCTTCCTAGAGCCAAACTACTTTTTATTCCTGGAATCCTTGAACCTTGCTGTGAAGGCTTGATCATCGTACTTCTTTTGGGGTTTCTCTTTTGCACTAATCCTTGATTCTTCTTGTGCACAGCAAGTCTAAAGTTCTTCAAATGTAGGATACTCCTTCCTTGTGTTCATGCTTGCGGCAAATGCATCCCATGTCTTGGGAAGACCATTGAGTACTATGCTAACCAATTCTTTCTCTGAAATGATCTCTTCAATAGCTTGTAGTTGATTTCTTAACTGAAAGATTCTCACAAAGTATGATGGTATGATGTCATCATCATTCATCTTCATGTCACGGAGCTCATTCTTCAAACTCATTACTTGTCCAATGTTTCTGACTGAGAAGAGGTTTGTTGGGGCATCATACATCGTCTTAGACGAATCAAGATGGGAGATGTAGGGTATCATGTGGTCTTTTATAGAATCCACTATGATACTCATGGCATTGATGTCATTGTCTTTGAACTTCTCCATAACTGCAACGTTCTGGGGTTCCTTTTCTTTTCCTTCTTCAAACTTTGGTTCCACAATCTTTCCTTTCACGATATCCAACACTTTATTCTTGGCAAGGATGAGATCAATCCTTGTCTTCCATGCTATGAAGTTAGAAGCCCCATCTAACTTGTTTTCTGACTTCATAAAGTAAGTCATGGTTGCCTTGACTTGGTCAACCCTAGATTTGACCAAAAACTCAACCTTGACGTCTTAGCTTGCTGAGAGTACCAGGAGATGCGCTAGGCTAGGGCGCACTATTCTATCTGGAAATTAGGTCAATTCCTTCACTTAAGGTGCCTCAACGAGAGGATTAGGGTTTCTATATAGTAACCCTAGCGACAGTGCTCTGGTAACTGCTCCTACTAGACACCCTAGCGGCAATTCTTCAACGAGCTTAGTGTCCTTATGGCTATGCTCCCTTCCAGTGGTTAGACTGAATGAAGGAGGTGTGGGCCCATAACCTGTTAGAATATAATGGATGTGCTCGTTTAACCATAGACAATATCACTATTGTCACCCAACCATAGGTCGAAGCCACCCCCGAGCACCTTAACCTTGACAAAGAATCATTTTGGAAGCAAACCCTAGGCTAGATAGCCAAACAAAGGTGACGCATATTTCTCCAAGGATAGCGCACCAAGCAAGAGTAACAAGAGTTGATCAAAGAGTCCAAAACATAACCAAGAGATAGTCCAAGCCAAAACCGAAATCTACTAATTGCAGCAGCAGCAGCTCTCCTCCAGACTTGCGCATAAAACTGCCCAACTGCAGTGCGCACAAGTGTGCTACTACAGTTCTGAGAATCCTGGACAGAATGAAGATTGGCCTCCTGTATTTATAGTATTTCTGGCAGACTGCCTGGGTCGACTTCTCATTCTGGGTACTAATTCTTTAGTATATAATATTTCCTTTAGCCGACTTCTTCTCTTGGAGGCTAATAACCTAATACAAGTCATTCTCTTAAGCCAACTTGTCTTCTAGGGTTATTAGCCAACTAGTTAAGGTTTCTTCTTGCTTCCCGGAATATTCTATTCTCGTCAGGTTTACACGTGGAGGTAAATACCCCCCGCAGCTACCATAATATCAACAAGAGCAAGCATGTAGTGGCACATGTCCTCCTTATGATCATGATTACCACTTACATAACTTTATTTTTCATGTTATGATTGTTGTCCTCCCTCACTTTCATTAAATAAAGGAAGGAGAAGTATTTTCAGAATTCATACTGAACACATGCTTGTGTTAAGAGAGATAGAGCGAACTTGTCTCTTTCATTATACTTTATCTTCTTTATACAGTAGTGTTCATGAGAAGCTAAGTCACCTGACACGTCCATTTTAGGCTAGGTGTCCATATCCACGGTGTCTTTGAGATGACACGATACGGTACGTACCAGACACCATTACCACACGTGTCATAAGGTGATGACACGTCCTAAAACCGTACCGGACACGATTTTCCACACGTGTCACGATTTTAGGACATGTGTCACGATTTTAGGAGCCCGCAAGAGGTAATAAAGGGTTTTTCGTTGTCTTTTTGTGGTTCCATTTCATTGTTTGAGCTTTCTTCATGTCTTCACCATGGATACCTCCTCCTGGCAACAAGCAACCATCGCCCTATGCCTAACGAACAACAAGTTAGCAAGTGCAATCGTGGGATATCTCCGCGGACCTCCTAGCAGCAAGCTTGAAGCAACCATCGCAGCAACTCAGCAACTGGGATATCTCCACCTGGCAGCAACTTAGCAATAGCAAGCAACCATCGCCCAGTTCACGAATCACAAGCAAGTCCTCTGGCCGAGTTTGGATGGGTGCCCACTGCCTATGCTCACAGCATAAATTGGGGTATGTTTTAGAGGTAAAGTGGGGTCTGTTTTGTATGCTGAGTTTAGAGGTAAATTGGGGTCTATTTTCACAACCCTATACTTCAACAATGGTATGCTGAGTTGGGTTATATGGGTGGTGGTAAAGTGGGGTCTGTTTTGTTACAAAACATTCCACTTTTTGTATTGTCTTCTAGAGGAGGGGTAGATTAAATAGTAAAAGGAAGGAGTAGATTAAATTGTATTGTCTAAGGTCTTTGTGATTCAAAAACGAAATAAAATAACCAGAATTTCATAACTACTTCACAAAAAAACTTGAAATTTGCAAAGTAATGGCATTTTATTTGTTGGAACTTGGCAACTGCCCTACTTCATTAAACATTTCAGATTTGGTTTTGAGTCTTTGACTCTTGAGTCAGCATTTAGCAAGAAATCATGGCAAGTAGAGGTCAGAAGAGAGGGGGGGATGCCAATGCTCAAAGACAAAACTTATCTTCATCAGGTGTTGGAAGCTCTCCATCTATTTCAAGTGTCAATGCTACTGCTAGTGTTGTTGTTGTTTCAAGGGTTGCATATGACCCTACTGTAGCAAGGCGACAAGCTGGTGAGAAGAAATACCCCCTTTGGAAGTATGTCACTAAAAAACAAGGGCAGGGATCAGTCTCAAAGGCTTCTGGGGGAGGGAATGTTATTTGGATTTGTAATTTTTGCAACACTGAGTACAAGAGCACCTACTACCAGGTTAAAGGTCATTTATTGGGCCTTGTTTGTGGACTTGGAGCATGTAAAGCAGTGAGTGTTGAAAAACGAGCGTTGATGGAGATAGAGGATACAATTGGTTTGGGGAATGTGGTAGCAATGAGCAACAAAAAAAAGAATGAGGATCCTCTTCCTTTCTTGAGGACTCCATCTAGCAGATTTGGGAGTGGGTTTGACATGCCAACACCAAAAAAGAGGGCAGCCTCAACTCGTGGTCCAATGGACAAGATTTTTCAGCAAGAGAAGAAAGATGAAGTTGATCTTACCATTGCATTTTTTTTCTATCTCAACTTCATCTCATTTAATGTTGCATGGTCTCCTATGTTTGTTGAGATGTGTAGAGCTCTAATTGAACAAGCTCCAATAGGGTATGTGCCTCCAGGTTCAGAGAAGCTTGGAACCACATTGTTGGGTAAGGAAAAGAAGGAGATGGACAAAATCCTACAACCCATTAAATCAACATGGGTCTCATCAGGTATCAGTATTGTTTCTGATGGACGGACAGATGCAGCACGCCATCCACTCATCAATTTCATGGTGTCTTCCGAGAATGGACCGATCTTCTTGGAAGCGGTGGATGCTCTTGGACAGTACAAGGATGCAACATATATGGGTGAGTTGTTCATAAAATTTATTGAAGATGTAGGTACTAGGTGTTGATTCTTGTGTGCAAATTATTACAGACAATGCACTTGTTTGCAAAGTTGTTGGCATAATTGTGGAAGCTAAATATCCACAAATATTTTGGACACCGTGCATTGTTCATTCCTTGAATTTAGCACTTAAATCCATTGCTTCAGATGTGACATGGATTGGCACTCTTATTGATGATGCACGCCATATCCGGAATTTTGTACAAAACCATACCAATGCCCTTACAATATATAAACAGTACACACATTTATCATTGTTGAAGATTGCAKATACTCGGTTTGCTTCCTCATTCATCATGCTTAAGAGGTTGAGGGAGGTCAAGGCCGCTCTTGGGGCCATGGTTATTTCAGATCTTTGGTCTTTTTGGAGAAAGACAGATCAAGCTACTTCAAAAAGGGTAAAGGACACAGTGTTAGATGATGATTGGTGGGAGAGGATCAATCTTAGCATTAAGATCACGGACCCTATCATTTCTCTTTTGAGATTTGCAGACACAGACAAGCCCATATTAGGAGATGTTTATGAGAGATGGGATTCCATGATTGAGTCTATGAAGACAATTGTTATGGAGAATGAGTCCCCTGAGTATGGAACATCAGCAGAGAGCTTATGGTCCACTGTACAGGATATTCTTCTTTCTAGGTGGGATAAGAATTGTACACCTTTGCATTGAACCCCAAGTTCTACAGTCAAGAGTGGCTCACTGTCGGTGTTGGCCCTTCACTCAAATTCTCTCCTCACATGGATGGAGAGATTTCACAGGGGAGAAAGGTAGCATTTAGAAGGATATACCAGGATAAAGCATTGCTTAATGAGATTGAGGCAGGCTTCGTTGAGTTCTCCACTGGCACTAAGAGGTTTGGAGGGTATGATGTGATTGAAGACAAGGGGGTCAAAGAGGCCTATCTATGGTGGGCAACTCATGGGGCAGCATGCCCTATTCTACAAAAATGAGTCTTCAGGGTCCTTTCTCAGGTTACTTCATCCTCTTGTTGCGAGAGGAATTGGAGCACATATGGAAATTTGTACAGTGTGAAAAAGAGCATGATTGAGCAGTCTAAGGCAGAGACAATGGTGTATGTGCACAACAACCTTCGTCTTATTTACAAGAAAAGGCAGGAGTGGTTGAAGGGAAAGACAAAGATGTGGGATGTCTTTCCTGATGATATGGGTTTGGATGGCAATATTGAGTTGGCATTAGCCAACATGGATCTTAATGAACCAGTCTTAGAGCCAGTCACTTTTGATAAGGACAATAAGGAGCCTCTTGATGAGTCATCCACCACACCAGCAGGTGGAGCAGCAGAGCTTGGATTGGGCATAGAGGAGAAGGATGATAGAGGACAGGACAATGGTAGTGATGTTGATTATGACATGGAGGTGGACTATTGACACTTACAGTGACTCTAATATCTATGAGTCTATGAGATATGAGATTCCTGGTACCTACCTATTTTGTATCTAAATTCTACTCTATTTTGTATTTTGGGGTAGAATTCCCTCAGCATCTATGTAATACATTTTTATTTTGATGACTTAAAGACTAAATTTAATGAGAAATCTGCAAACTGCTATTTAGTATTTATGGTTCTACCTTCTATTTTGTGGTTCATTCACATTGGTTCTAAATTCTAATGTTACATCATGATTCATACATGTATCATATCATTGTATAATTTGTATCATGTACATTGTATACGGTATCAGACTATCAGTATGTCTATGTTCTATGAGTATGATGTTTAGAGATTGATTGATTTGAATTTTGTATGATGTATGATGTATCTTTTTTGGAGTTCATGATGTATCACTGATGAATATCTACTATTAAAAATCAATGAAATAGACAAAATATTGATAGATCATAGACTATAGATCATATATATATATGATCTATAAAAGGAATTAACTTTATATGATATATATAGATAGATAGATAGATAGATAGATAGATTAACTTTATATATATGATCTATCAATATTTTGTCTATTTCATTAATTTTTAACTTATATATATATATATATAATGTGTCCCTCGTGTCCTGACTTCGAGGGTCGCCGTGTTCGTATCGGATACTCGTATTCCAGTGTCCTCCGTGTCACGTGTCACGTGTCTTCGTGTCAGGTGATTTAGATGAGAAGATTCAAGAAGAAGAGATGGGCTTTGTGGCATATGGTTACCCCAGTTGGATTGTTTGAAGTGGAGGGGATAGTGAAAGACTTATTTATTTTCTTGTACACTTGTGGGATGCAAGTTTGGGTGCCAAAGTAAATTTGTTTGGATGTTTGGTGGAATGACCAATGCTAGTTGAGAGAGATTAATCTGGAGGCTAATGTTCTTTATTTTTGGTGGATCCTTGGTTTTCTGTTGCAGATTCCTTGAGATCGTGTTCAAGTTTCCTCTTTCAAATCCATTGGCACTCAAACAAAGATTCTTAGTATTTTTCAAACTGAACGTACATGGACACACTTACATTACATTGTGTAGCCACAAATACCCATATGCATTTTATCCTACTTGGGCTCTCCCATGTCAACTTCGACAGAATTTGCTGCGAGATTTTATTGGTTACATTACAGATATTTGTTGCCTTCAAAAGATCCAATTTGATCAATTTGAGAATTCGTAAGTAACTCTGATCAAGAACCGAACCCCTATAAAAAGGGGTCTTGCATAGACATCAATCTAGTAAGACAGTTACTTGAACTAACAGATACTGCATACACAAAAGATGCCCCAGATAGCTACAGCTGGTAGCAGGCTGCAAAGTACAAGTGTGTCTTCAACCCAAACAAGTTCAAGTTTTTCATATTAAACTTGGTACCGGCACCAAGCACTTCTTGAAGAGATACGACATCAGTCAAAGGATCTTGTAGGTTCATAGGGAGCCAGTTTGCACATGTAGGGATGCAGACATATTATGAGACTCACAGGGAGCAATCCCTATATGTGAGTTAGGACATGACATGCAGCAAATGGCAGTGTTGAAAAATTCAAAGGAATTGACTATGATGAGATCTCTACCAGGTATACTTCCATCAGGTTCATTATATCCTCTGTTGCAGTTTTTGGTTGGAAACTTCACCAGATAAATGTTAAGACTGTTTTTCTTAACGGTGAAGTTCAGAAAGAAGTTATATCGAACAGCCCGAGGGGTTCGTAATTCATGGGAAAGAATCCCATGAATTGAAGCAAGCTCCGAGAGCTTGGTATGGAAGAATTGACAGTTTCTCTACAGAGTCTTAGGTTCACCAAGAGTATTGCAGATCCCAATCTTTGTATAAAGATTGTACAGAATTGTCTTGTTATCTTAGTATTATATGTAGATGATATGTCCCTCACAAGAGAGGAAATTTTGATAGCTCAGACTAAGAGGGAGATTTCAACAGAATTTGAAATGAAAGACTTGGGTGTTTTGCATTATTTTCTAACCTTAGAGGTGTGGCAGAAACAAGGTGAGATCTTTCTCTCACAAGAGCAAGTATGCAGTTGATATGCTCCGTAGACTTGGCATGTTGGACTGTAAGTCCATATCTACACCAATGATTTCTAACCTGAAGAAGTTATGAGACCAAGCTACAGGTTCAGATCCGGAAGACCTCACCATATATCGGTAGATCATTGGGTCCTTGATGTATCTTATACATACCAGACCGGATATTTATCATGCAGTGAATGCCTTCAACCAGTGCATGTGTGAACTGAAGCATATTCATATGGTTGTTGTTAAACACATTCTGAGATATGTTCGGGGGGCTATAGCCTATGGGTGTAGATACACTTTCAGTGGAGGTGTAATGCTTCACGGATATACAGATTCAAATTGGATGGGTAGTACAGTGGACCGGAAGAGTACTTTTGGATATTGTTTCAGTTTGGGTTCAGCTATGATCTCCTTGTTGAAATAATGTAACTGCGAAGAGTATTCTTATTATTATTGTTATTTTATTCATTGGATTAATCCCCATTGTGGATTAATCATGTCGGTAATTGTATTAGGACCAAATCCCCTTTTGCAGATTGGACATCGGACAATTGTAATAGGCAGAATAAGAAGTCGGCCCCAGCAGTTATTATTGAGACTCGGAATTAAATTAAAGGTGGGTTTACCCACCCAGAGTGAGAGGTCGGCCCTGCCAGTGAAACCCTTTCACACGTGCCAGTCTTGTATATATAAGAAGGCTAGCGCCTCACTTTATCACACAACTCACTTGCTCATTTTCTTATGAGGCAAGCTGCAATTACCAGTTGGAGAGAGGAGAAGAAGAGTGGCGCATCCTTTAGAGAGGACTATCTGTATTGGTTTGAGTTATCTCTTGAACATTGTATTGGCAATTTATGATAAGGAAGTTTTTGTTGGTTTTCTTCCCCTAGAGGGTTTCCCAGGATAAATGTTGTGTCTCTTGTGAATGTGTATTTCTCAATGATCTTGTTCTTATGATGCTCTTATCTATTGAAATGCAAAGAACTATAATAATGGCATAAACATTAACACTCCTGGTCCAGCAGGAAACAGGGCTCCATAGCCCAGAGCACTACAGAGGCAGAATACATTGTTGCAAGTGCTGCCAGTAAAGAAGCAGCGTGGCTCAAAAAGCTACTCTCAAATTTGTTCAATGTTGAGTTGGAACCCACAGTAATCCACTGTGATAACCAGAGCTGTGTAAAGCTCTCCGTGATTCCTATGTTTTCATAACAGAACAAAACACATTAAGATGAGATATCACTATGTTTGGGACATAGTGCAGAAAAACATTCGCAGTATTCAGTATGTTCCGACGGCGGAACAAACCACGGATATTTTGACCAAGCCTCTGTCATTGACAAAGTATGTGTACTTTCGAGACAAGCTTAGTGTTGCTGAGAATGCCTCTCTTGTTGAGAGGGATTGTTGAAATTGATGCAGCTGCAAGAGCCATTCTTCGGAGGATGGAAACGACCCTAGCTATGGACTAGGGCCCCCAGCACACTCCTGGGTTTCTTGGTATAAGACCAAGCAGTGAGAGCCATGACAAAAGACCCTAGTGAGGGCCCCCAGTATATGACTGGGGTTCTTAGTCTTGGACCAAGCCAGAAAGTCGCTAGATGTGTTCAGGGCCCCTAGATGTGTTCCAGGGAATCCTTGCTCAGTGCTTGGATTGATCATTGGATGTGTTCCTGGGTGGTTGATATAACTCCATAGATGTGTCTAGGGCCCCCGGATGTGTTCCAGGGAATCCTTGCTTAGTGCTTGGATTGATCCTTAGATGTGTTCCTTGGTGGTTGATATAAGTCCCTAAACCCCTGGATGTGTTCTAGGGAATCCTTTCTCAGTGGTTGGATTGATCCTTGGATGTGTTTCTTGGTGGTTGATATAAGTCCCTAGATGTGTCTAGGGCCCCTAGATGTGTTCCAGGGCAAGGCTGTTGGGAGCGTGAAGCAGGAGCAGGAGCGGGAAGCGCAGATTTTCAAAAATCTCCGAGAGCGGGAGCGTTTCGGGAGCGTTTTTTATATAATACATAAAAAATATATATTTTGATGCATTTATATATATAAAACATGCAGCATGTTGAATCAATTGCAAAAAACATGAAAACATAGATATAAGATCATTTAATTAATTGATTAGTGATGATCATTAAAGCATCAACCATTTAGTACATAGTACATAGTAACATACTATACATATAACATCAATCATAAACATTTGTGGGACTCAACATTAAAGCATCATAACATCAATCATTAACTTCAAAGGTAAATTGTCATATGATGTTCTTAAGTTCATAACTTCATAACTTCATTGTTTACAGAATAAGCCATAATAAAGAGTCAAGACTCAAGACTCAAGACAAAGTACTAAGTTTTAGAGACTACTTCTAAACATGAAACAAAAAAAGAGATCTAGTATATAGTAGCAACTTAGCAAGTACTAAGTACTATGCTCTAAGTTTTCCTCTTGCCACGAGAAACTTCTAGTTTCTTCTCCTGTGATCTTTGAATAAGAGCAGGAACAGGTGGAAGTGATCGTGGAACACGACCAACAGCTGAATGGCCCCCATGTGACAATGGACGTTGTGCAGATAAAGGTAAAATTGATGAATCTAGAACCCTTGTAGTGGATGGGGGTGGCATGTCTCCTCTAAGAATATGATCGCCATCATGATCACTCAAAGGTTCCTCTTCCAAGCGCTCTAAAACAATGGTTCCATCATGTAAATTAGTCTCATCTCGATTGTTATCCCAAGTCATATCTCTTTTACAAAAGGCATTCCCCTCTGCATCACAGTAATGCGACAACAACCTCAAGTTGTAATGCACATAAACCAAGCTTTCTGCTCGGTCTGCATTCAAGTTATTTCTCTTTACACTGTGGATGAAGCT
>JASDQU010031773.1:2938-22220 GCA_032191745.1 Picea mariana | reverse complement strand
CCAATTTTCAATTTTATTTTCATCATATTCTATTATGTTATTAAACTTTTTCAGTTGAAACCCCCTTCCAAATTTCCATGTGCTCTTCAAATTGTGGCCTTGTCATAAAAATAGGATTTATTATCAACTTTGGATCATGTACCTCCCCTGTATTTCATGCTAAGTCTATTTCATTCAATCTGTGATATAACGCTTCATTTTTTGTTATCACAACATCAAAATCATCCAATATTTCTCTTACAATTTTTATATTTTTAATCCAACATGCCTTTAATTGTTTTACTCGAGCATGAAAAGGAAAATCTTCTTCTTTTCTTTTTAAATCAATCATATTTGAAACTTTCAAAATGAAAGTAGTGACAACGTTCTTATAAAATCCTTCTTCATTTTTGAAATCACTTTGAAGGAATTCTCTAAAAATATTCATCTTAGAACCAAAAGAAACAATATTTCTTCCAATATCCCATGCATCCAGGATAAGAGACATTTTCTTTTTGATATTTTCTTCAACAAATTTTCTTACTGCAACCAATAAACTTGATGTTCCTTTCAACTTTAAATATTATGTTCTAAGTTGAATATTTTCCAAAGGGCTTGCAAGGATAGGTGGTGGCATCAATGTATATTCCAACTCTGCAACTATTTATTTCAATCATGCATTTCCTGCTTCCATGTCATCAATTGATACATCTAGAGCATCACTAGTGATTTTGTGAATTTTGGAAACCCTTGATGTTGGGAATTTATTTAAATCCATCTATGAATATTTTTTTCTTTTTCCCTTTGAATTGACACGTTCAAAGACCATGTTTTTCAAATCTTTGTCAAATGACGCACTATGAAGGCTCAAAGACTCTTCTTCATAAAAGGTAGTATCTTGGATTATCATTTATTTATCTTGTTGGGATCTTTGTTAATCATCTGGAAATTCAATATCTTCAATGTTGGCATCAAGTTCCATGTCTTGGAGAAGAATGCCATCTTCAAGTATGTATTCTTCTAATTCTTGTTGACTATTTTTCCTTTTTCTTTTATATATTGGTAATTTATGACATTTTTCAACGTAATTTTCTTGATAATTAGGATCATCACTATCTCTTGAATTATCAATTGAAAAAAAAATCTTCAATATCAATTTGGGAACGTCGTTTTGGTGTGCCACTTCTCTGAGATGAATTATGAGACTTGATTCTTTTCTCACTTGCAACTCTCCCATGTTGCTGGTGTACTTCATTTGTACTTATTATGGTTTCAAGATCTCCAACTAGTACTTTTCAGAATTATTTTCATCATTTTCCTCTTCTCCAAAAATATAAGTATTTATGTATGAAACACTAAAACAAAAAAAAATCATATGGTTCATGAACGATTGTAAGGGGTCAAATCCCTTCACCAAATCTGCCAATTTTAAACTGAATGGATCAAATTGAATTGTGAACTCATCAATTTTTTAAGCATTGTTTACCGTGATTTCACCTACTTTCCATGGAAATTGAATGAATTACTTTTTCTTTCTTTGAAAAAATAAATTTGCTTAGAATCTTTACTGCCTACAGAATTCTATTATGAACATTTTGTCTCATACATAGAACATGAGGTAAATTGGGGGTTCTCAAGAACAATAAATTATGATTATATTGTATTTTTCATTAGATTCAAATGTTCCCCTTTGGTCTAAAAATGAATTTGCTTCCAATGACAACCTTGTCATATTCCTTCCAAACATAGGCCTTTTAAAAGAAGATAAAAAGGAATTATAAACTTCATAGAAATGATACATTACTTTTTGTTTCCAGAGGGAAGGATACCATGTGTAAATTGAGTTTGTTTTGAGATCAACTTGTTTTGATAAATGCAAGCCCTAAAATTCATGACCATCAACAATAACAAAAACCAAATAACCATAAATGCAGTATTTCCTGTCTTTTTTTAAATGTGACAGTTGATATGATATTTCTGTATATATAATTCTCAACCAATCAAAAATTATTTTTCCTTGAACATAGTAATATAAAATATAAAGGTCCAATCAGGGAATAGTTGCCGTAGACTCTAATCCAAGTATTATATCCAGAAACCAAGCCATTTTTTTGTAGGGTTTCTTTAGTTGACTAACTTGTATTGTTGATAAATCTTCTGACATTGTCACCAGATCTTCAAGACATTATGGTAACACATCCCTACCACCAATTTTAGTTTTGATGAAATTTGTAGTTTCTTCAACCTTGAATATTGTTGTTATCTTTGGAAATTTAGGCATCTGACTGAAAGTCAGGGATGCAAGAGAGATTGGTGAGCATCCATTCATTTTGATAATTCTTTGATCCTTTTCAAAATTATCAGTGCACCATATCACCAATTATTTTGTGTCGAAAACCTATGGAACACATCTTGCTCGAACTATCCCAAATGTCCAAATATTATTAACATTTATTTCTTCCAGTGGCAATGAAGCATAATACCTATAAATGTTTTACCAATGGTTATGTGGGTATTCTTGCGTAAAAGTGTTCAGTGTGTCATCACAAAATATCTTTCTTCTTCTCACCATTTTTTCTTTAAACTTTCTCGTCAAGGTATGCACAGTGCTTCTACAATTACAAAATAATATTTTCTTTTTAGTATTAACACTGAAGATTTTGTTTCAGGAGAAGTGATAGGTGAATTTAATTTTGAAATTAAAAGGTTAGTCTCGAAGAGAATGAAATTTAATAATAGTCCTTCAAATATTGAATTTACATAAGCCATGCATTAAATTCTTCCTTTGTTATTGTGATATGGGAAAAAGCTTTGACGGAGTGAAAAAAGATATGTATCAAAAATAAGATGAAGGAGTATCATGCTTCTGCGGTCATAAAATCATTTTGCATAAGATTAAGTATTGAATAACAGGTGGATGGAGAACAAAATACTTTTTGATGTGATGAATGGAGTCTCACTTCTGGGGTTGCAAATTAAAACTAAGTATGGAGTAACAAACGGGTGAAAAAAAAGGGAAAGGAAACTTTGAGGATGTGTTTGAACTTCGCTTCTGCGGCTCTTGAAATATGACTAAGTATGAGACAGTGGACGGATGGACTTATGAATATAAATTGAAAATAAATTGCATCCTCGTGATCCCGTTGTTCCATAGAATATATGAAAAATGGTTAAGTATTGATGGGGTCTTCTACCATAAATCATAATTTTTCTAAGTATGGAAAATAAAGGAGATAAAAGGTAAAAGACTTAGAGAAAAACAAGGTCAACAATAGGCCATTCCAAATTTTTCCCCATACTTAGAAAATTTTGAGATCATCGCAGGTTCCTAACATATTTACCTTATTATGGATAGCTTTCATGAACCATATAATACTCAATTAATTTTTGTGACCCTCATTATGTACCTACATTTAGAATATTTTTGGAAGAATATGTTCACTCACGGGTGTAGAGCATTATCCTGATTCTCTTGATGTTCTGCTTATATGTTGTCCCAATTGTTTGTTGTCTAGATTCTTCGTTGTTATTCCCATCTTCTTGTTCACTCATCTCAATCCTTCAGTCATCTTTTCATCATGATTCCTACTTACCCTGATTGTTTTTTGTTCTTCTTGTCCTCTCTCCCAATCGTCCATTACCCCGCAACACTTTATGTCCTGTCATATCACGTTTCCCAGCGTGAATTGAATTATACTTTCTGAAAATGACTGCCACTTATATAAGTGTTAATACCATTATTAATGACGATATTATCAAGACCATTTCCCATAAATTTTAATACTAATTATCATTAAAAATCCTTGAGTTAAGAGACTTGATACGTGTTAAAAAAAACAAGTGTATTTTGATAATACCAATTTGAAGAAAAAAATGTTGTTCATTAAGTCCATCACCTTGGTTAATTATGAAAGCTCGAAGAACATAACACTTCTACAGAGACACAATCAACCTTCTAGGAAGATATGACCAAATATTTCAGCGGTCACGGGCCTATAGGTACTATTCTACATTACCACCCATGGAAAAGAATTTTAACGGGATTTGGACATCAGGAATTACATTAGCGGGTTGTGTTCCAGAAGTTTATAACTTCAAATAATTAATTTCATGGTGCATTGACAAGTTTGATAAGAAATGGAGAATTGTTTAGTTACAAGGAGAATCACCCATCTCTTCAGCTCCCTCAACTTTTAAAAGGATTTTCAGGATCCCTGAGTCTGCCCTTGGATAAAAATATTAACTTTAAATTCGACCTTGTGCAAATGTGGTACCCTACACTTTGGAAACAAAAAGTTGCATATCACTTCTATGAAGTGCACAATGCTTTCATTTCTTCTTTCAAAAAGATAATTCATGGACCCAACACATCAATATTATTCTTGGAAGTTGCATCTTTCTTAGTTGGGAAAGGAATTTTTGAATCCATGGAAAATTTTAGTGTTATCGGACTCTATTGTTCGCATGAGAAACCTTCATATCTGCCATACTATGTTTCTAATAAAATATTTATAGTGGATATATGTCGATGAAAACATCCAAAAGAGAATGTCCTTGATTCTTAAAACCCGGGAATCAACAACCATCTTTGTTTCTCTAGGCTCAAGAATGACACATTCCAGGTAGTATCTTCAAGAAGACCTTGAAAATGATGAATAATTTTACTAAGGAGAAATTTCTACTTTTAGTGCAAAAGCTTCAGGTCTTAGTGAATTTCAAAGAAAAGAAGAGGATTCACCTTCAACATTTCGTTTAAAACAATTAAAGGCATGTTGGCTCAAGAGAATCAAGAGTTTAAAAGAAATGTTAGTTGAGTGTGATGTCATAAGTGTAAAAAGAAGGGAATTATATTTAAAGTTGATTGAGTTAGAACTGGTTGGGTTGACTGATGATGTAGAGGACCCACACTTAATTATGAATTCAATACTCTTATCAAAGGAAGAAATGGAAGAAAAGTTGGATTCCTTAAACATTTCACCAAAAACAAAGTTCAACAACCTGACTCAATATTCATAGACAGAGGTAGAGAGTTGGTTGGTTTGTTATGTGAACAAAAACAATGATATTGAGGATATCCTCCATCAAATCTCGATGGATTTTAAATATCTTGGAAGTTCACTATTTGATATTAAAGTGAGACAAGAAATAATCGTGGCAACAATGAGAGAATATATCAAAAATTAGATTAAAAAACACTTCAATTAAAATAACTGAATTAGATCAGGAGGAATTGGTTGCAACTAGTCAGGTAGTTCCAAAAAAGGAAAGTATAAAAGACATCCCAACTAGCAAATGAATGATAGAGATTCCATCACTGTAAGATAAGTGGTCATTTTTCATAACTCCCCATATTATATACTTATTTCTTAAAAATCACCTAGTTGTATCTTTTCATTCTCCGAAAACTCATAGTCGATTTCTAATCATTTCCTCATTTTATTCCAGGTCCTAGTCTATATTTTAAAGGTCCACGGGAGCCCCATCCCAGTCCATTTAGATGAATGTTTTTATTTTAATTTTTATATTTCAGTGTAAAACCAGAAAATTATTTTTTGAACTCCCCAAAGAACTATTTCAGGGCACAACTTTAATGATTTCTCAAACTTTGAGATTCCTGAGTATGATATTTTTGAACTGTGCTTATCATATTGTTTTTCAATTTTAAATCCAATACTCATTTAAAGTTCTATGCATTGTGGCCTTATGTCTTTTATATATTATGATATGATAAACTCTTTCTTACATTGTGATGGATGTGAGGAACATGTTAATATTATATGATGTTTTCTTTACTTCTATATATTATTGTAAAGATATCATATTTTTGTTTTAAATAAATTCTTGGTCCTTCTATCAAGAACCTTTCTTTGTGAATATGCTTTTTATCTTTAAACAACATTGATGTTCACACTAGCACATTTGGGTCAAATTCTAACGGCGCGTTCGATGCAATTGCCACTTTATATTGTCGAGAGAATGACAAATAGCAGACCCCCTCAAACATCGTTTCACATGACGTTTCTTTTTCAACGTCATAGCTATCGTATCTATTGTGATGTTGGATGTAGACACATGTCATCTCGTATTTGACTGTCCAAAACCCATATATTCGTCACAATAGCAACATCATAGACATCGAAATTTCGACATCCCATTTTGTCGGTCTCCACTACATGTGTGCTATGGGAGCGACGTTCCCAGACGTCCTAAGACCGACGTAGGCCATGGTGGAAACACTCCAAGACGTCGCAATAGAGACGGCCAGTCATGGTAAGACAGAAGTAGACATCACAATAGAGACAATCAGGCATCGTAAGACTGACATAGGAAAGAGGATTAGCTCTGACGGAAAGAAGATTAGCTCTGATGTGCTTGCTATGGGAGTGACACTCCAATACATCTCAATAGAGATATCCAAGCATCATAAGACCGATGTAGGAAAGAGGATTAGCTCCGACAGAAAGAGGATTAGCTCTGACGTGCTTTCTATGGGAGCGACACTCCAAGACATCGCAATAGCGACGACATTGTAGATATTTAAAAAAAAAATGTCAATTCCATGACAACATTATATTCAAATCCATTTTTTATTATTTCTATCCCAACCGACAATGATTGAATTACATTTCTACATTACAATTTCCCACAATAATATTACATGCAAATCCAATTTGCATTGCATAACCATATATCTACTTACCTTGGTCTAGAGCCAATAGATATGCACATGTAGACAAAACATTGACCAGAATGTTTGAGTTGGGTTTTATGCCCATGACAACTTACATTTTGTTGAATAATGTTAAGGCTTCATGGGGATGGTGACTTTGTGAATAACCGATAATGGTTTCATTCCAAGGATCGACTTATTTGGTTCCAAGACCAATAAATATGCAATAGAACACTAACCATGATGATTGAGTTGGTTTTTATGCCTAGGACATGCATTTCGCTGAATAATGTCAAGGATTTGGGACCCAATGATTCCATTGCAATTGAAGAATGCTAAGTCTTAATAGGGATTTCCAATCTGGGAATAACTTGCAATGATTGCAGTCCATGACCCAACATCCCATTTAGGCATCTTGTGAATAATTAGTGGGAAATGCTAAAATCCCTACATGAACTTCTTACCTTGTTCCAAAGCCAAATTCCATAACCAAATACAAATGTTATAGCATAACCATGTATGTAAGATTCCATAAACATTAATTTAGATCGAATATAGTGGAAAGAGTTTTGATTATGGTGTTAAATCTTACATTTGGTTCTTAGCATGAATCATGCCAATGATGAGTCAAGGAACCTCACCAAGTCAACATGGATTAAGTGCTTGCTACATATCAATCATAATAATGGTTTACTAATTCTATAATAATTATAAATTATTGCATTGCATTTATACAAGATCACTACCCACAAAAACATTACATTTAAATCCAATTGTTATTGCATAACCATGGATCAATTTACCTTATTCTAGACACAATAAATTTACACATGTAGGTAGAACACTAGAAACAATTAAGTTGGGTTTATGCCTAGGAAAAAATGCATTTCATTGAAGAATATCAAAGATTCATGGGGATTCCTGGCATGGGAATAACTAGCAATAATTGAATTGCATCAACCTACTTACCTTATTCTAGAGCTAATAAATCTACAAATGTAGGTAGAACACTGTCCAAGATGATTACGTTAGGTTTTATTCCCAAGACTTGCATTTCATTGAATAATGTCAAGATGCCATGGGGACCCAACATGAGTCTTGGCCAAACAGGCTTGCGAGAGCTTGCGAAACTCCATTATGCTTCTCGGTTTGGATTTTATGCCCCCGAACGAAATTGGCCACATGTCCTTGAATGGCTTGAGGAGGCGAGTTGCAACTATCGATAAAACTCAAACCGGGACTCGGATGCACGAACCGTCATTGCATTGGATCTGAAGAACTTGGTTTTAACTATTGGGGCTCCTACGCTATCATTATGTCGATTGGAAAACAATTTGATGGATTATCTCCAACACTAGGGTTTTGGTCAATGAGGCATAGTGCAATTTCTGAAGAGGATTTTGATTTTCAAAAACACTATGTTGGGTCTTTTTGCTAGTGTATTCATGTGGGCCTTGGCCAAATAGACTTGCAAGAGCTTATTAAAGTCTGTTATGCTACTCGGTTTGGATTTTATGCCCCCAGACCAAATAGACCACATGTCCCTAAATGGCTTGAGGAGGTGAGTTGCAACTCGTGATAAAACTCAAACTAGGACTTAGATGCATGACCTGTCAGTTGCATTGGATTAAGAGCATTGGCATTCAACTAGTGGGTCCCCTACACTATCATTTCATCGACTGAAAAATCATTTATTGCATTATTTTTGACACTAGGGTTTTGGTCAATGAGGCATAGTGGAATTTCTGAAGATGAGGTCGATTTTCAAGAACACTCTGTCGGGTGTTTTTTGCTAGTGTATTCGCATGGGCCTTGGCCAAACAAACTTGCGGGAGCTTGAAAAAATCCATTATGCTGCTCGGTTTGGATTTTATGCCCCCAAATGAAATTGGCCACATGTCCTTGAATGGCTTGAGGAGGTGAGTTGCAACTATCGATAAAAATCAAACCGGGACTTAGATGCATGAACCATCAGTTGCATTGGATCTGAAGCACACAGTTTCAACTATTGGGGCTCCTATGATATCATTCCATCGAATGAAAAACAATTTTGTTAGGGTCCTAACCCGCACATAGGAAGAACAATATATTTGGATGTAATAAAGGTCAATATTAATAAGGCCTTGCAATAAAATAGAATAATTCGAATGTAAGAAGACCTAATACAATATTCGCTTCTAGAAGGATCTTCCTCTAGATGCTTCTTTTGATAGACATATTTAGTATAAATAGGAGTCAAGGGTATGAGAACCCTAGCTTGGATATTATTGTAATAGAGCTCTGCTCGACTGGAGGTTGCCCCCTTGAAGAGGCTCATGAACATTGCTATCAGAATCAAAGTGTTAATTATGTTGTTATTCTTATATCATTTCAGTGTTATTGTGGTGATTGTTCTGGTTATATTGTTGTTATTCTACCATTTCTATCATTTTATTTCTATTCTTCATACTTTTTATATCTGGTATATTACAAGTGGTATCAGAGCACTTTCCTCGGCAGAAATTGTGGTCAATTTTTTTCAGGTTAGAGACATATTTTGGCATCTTTAAGCCACATAGATCTGTTGTTACACGCATAAACCTGTGGTTGAGGGATTCATACACACTAGAAATACAAGTGGTACTTAAGAGCACATATGTTGGCCACCCTTGTAACCCTTGTTGGTACCCCTTCGAGTGGTAGTGCATCAGACAACACCTATGTACGGATCGACCTAGATTACCTAAAGCCCTCTTTAGATAAATCGATTGGTCGCCTGACAGCTATAGTGCCACCGAGAATAGCACTCGGGAAGATACTCTTTAGTACATGGATAGTCGGTTAGTATGGCTAAGGGTACAGTCTAGCCTCCTTAGTTAGTGCCCTAAGATATTGGGTCGAGTACTACTGTTGGACCCTGCACATATATCAGAGAGCTATAGCACAAGGAAAACCCTTGTCTATAGAACCCTTGCATACCTAACCCTTGGGGATAGAAACATAAACAAATTAAAAAACACGATCTATTATTGCGCAACTGTGTTCGAGTTTCCAAATCAATACACATTTCTTCCTGGTTAAGCATTTGGGCATTTCATCACTGCAGTATTATTCAAACCAAAGTATAACTCTGCAGGTCTCACCATTATTTGAGACCTATTCCATTGCATTCATCTCTTCACCCTTATCACATTCATACATATCATTTTTCAGAAAAACATTTGACCCCACCCGCCCCTTTTCAGTTCCCTCGTCATCATGGCCCATACCCGTAGCCAATACTTGGAAGATCACTTTAATACCTTGCAATCTAATCTCACCGAGACCCAACAAGAAGTGAAACAACTTAGTGTCAATGTTGTCGCCATCAATACAGCCATGCAGTCCTCAATGAGGAAATCAAACAAGACCTGGCCACCCATCTTGAATCTGTCTTTTCGACGCTCTACACCAAGATGCACATCCCTACAGATAACTCTTTCTCTGACCCACCTCCACATACTGAAGCTGAAACTTCTTCTCATCCCCATAACTTTCAGCACCATCACTTTCAACGTGACTTACGATTTCTGCTGGTGGATGTGACCAAATTTGATGGCTCAGATCCCACTGGTTGGCTAACCCAAATGGAACATTATTTCTCTTTATACGACATTACAGATGACTTGGCCAAACTATGGTATGGTGTTCTTATCTAGATCAAGAACGTTGGCAATGGTGGCAATGGAGAAAAACTTCTCGTCAAGGATATATTGCTTGGACACACTTTGTGGCAGATCTTTATGAACGATTTGACACTGACACCAACCATTTGAGTCATTTGACAAAGTTGAAACAATCAGGAATAGTGGAAGACTTTATAGCTGCCTTTGAGAACCTGGATTTTCGGAAAGAGGGCATGTCTAATGCCTTTTTTCGATAATGTTTTATCAGTGACCTCAAGGATGAGATTCGGGCCCATGTCTTCATGGCTCGGCCTTAGATTTGGGTGGAGGCTACTAAAATAGCTAAAGAAGCACAACAAGTTGTATATTCTCAAAATCAGAAACACTCCTTTATCCCTCACACTAAACCAGTCAATCCCACTACTCCCTCCACTCCACTAAAGATCCAAAAATTGACCAGGGATGAAATGGTTGAACGCCAACTCAAAGGCCTTTGTTATAATTGTGATGACAAATATTTCTCGGGCTACAAGTGTAAGGAACAAAATATTTTTATGGCCATATCGGACGATATTTAGGAAGAGGATGTTGAAACTCCCCTTGTGCCTGAGTCACCTGAAACCACTGACATAACCCCTCCCTCAGACCCTCTCGAAGTAGAACCGGTCATTTCCCTCAATGCTCTCATTGGCTTCTCTGCTCTCTAAACCCTCAAGCTAATTGGTTACATCAAGCATAGGAAGGTCATCATTTTGGTTGATAGTGGAAGCACCCATAATTTTTTTCATCGCCACATTTCCCAAGAAACCCATTGCTACATCCATGCCATCAATAATTTCCAAATCATGATTGCCAATGGTGGCTCCATGAAATGTGGAGGGCTTTGTGAAAATGTGTGTCTCCAAATTGGTGACTACCACCTGAAATCTCACATGTTTTCTATCGACATGGGTGGCTGTGACATTGTGTTGGGTGCAGATTGGTTAAGGACTTTGGGTCTCATTCTCATGGATTTTAAGGAATTAAACATGCAATTTTCCCAGGAGGGCCACCAATATAAGTTCCAAAGAATCATCATTGGTTCACCTGATATCATTAGTTCCCATCGCATGGAAAAGCTGCTCAAAAAAGGTCATTCTAGAGTTATTTCCCAACTCCATGCCATACAAGCAACAAAGACACCCTCGGTGTTGAAAGACCTCCAAGCCATCCTTTCTAAACATCAAGTGGTATTTTCCACTCCCTAGGGACTCCCTCCTTCCTATGGTTTTCATGATCATTCCATTCCCCTTGTACCTGGAAGCCTTCCTCCCGATATCCATCCATATCGTCACACATTTTCCCAAAAAAATGAAATTGAGAAAATGGTCCAGGAACTCCTTCATGCAAGCGTTATTTTCCCTAGTACGAGCCCCTACTCTTCTCATTTGGTCATGGTCTTGAAGAAATAAGGTTCTTGGCGAATGTGTCCTAACTTCTATGCCCTCAACAAACTTACCATTAAAGACAAATTTCCCATTCATGTCATTGATGACCTCTTGGATGAATTGAGTGGCGCCCAATTCTTTACTAAACTTGATCTTCATTTGCGATACCACCAAATACATATGAAAGAGGCATACATTCCCAAGATTTCCTTTAGAACTCATGAGGGCCACTATGAGTTTTCTTTCATGCCCTTTGGCTTGTGTAATGCCCCCTCCACCTTCCAAAGCCTCATGAATCATGTCTGATGTCCTTTTCTCCGTCATTTTTTCTTAGTTTTCTTTGATGATATCCTCATCTATAGAAAAACCTAGACAGACCATCTTGCTCATGTGGATCGAGTTCTCCATCTACTCTCTCAGCACCAACTTTTCCTGAAACAGTCTAAATGTGCTTTTGGCGCCTCAGAAGTCGAGTACTTAGGTCATCTGGTTGGAAAGGACGGCATCAGGGTGGATCCTAAAAATATTAAATCTATGCAATAATGACCTCACCCAAAGACTCTCAAAATCTTGCATGGATTTCCGGGCTTAATAGGTTATTATCGCAAGTTTGTTAAGAATTATGGAAAGATTGCAGCACCTCTCACTGCACTCCTAAAAAAGAACTCTTTCACTTGGACTCCAGCCGCTGCTAAAGATTTTCAAACCTTGAAGATGGCCATGTGCACCACTCTAGTCCTAGCCCTTCCTAATTTCACAAAGACCTTTGTCTTGGAATGTGATGCTTTGGGGAAAGGAATTAGTGTTGTCCTTATGCAAGAGAGTCGACCTTTGGCCTTTACCAGCAAGCAATTTTCTAAAAGAAATTTGGGAAAATCAATCTATGAAAAGGAAATGCTGGCTATCCTACATGTCATTGATCTGTGGCACCCTTATCTATTGGGGCAACACTTCCAAATTAAGGCATACCATCAAAGCCTCAAGTATTTTCTGGAACAATGCATTTCCTCCCTGGAGCAACAAAAATGGGTGACTAAGCTCTTTGGATATGATTATGAGATCATTTACAAGAAAGGCAAAGAAAATGTCATTGCGAATGCACTTTCCCGAAAATATGAAGATGAAGGATCATTTTTTTCTCTTTCCTTCATTGTACCAGATTGGCTCTAAGTCATTCTCCAGGAATGGCTACAAGATCCCAAAAGTTTGCATATGATCCAACAATTGCAGTCCAATGCTCCAGCTTCCCCAAGGTACTCTTGGCCCCATGATGAGCTTCGATACAAAGGCCGTTTGTATTTAAGTAAACAATCAAACTTAAATCCACTGTACTTTCTGAGCTTCATGCTACACCCACAGCGGGGCACTCCAGGTTCACCAAAACCTATGATAGGGTCAAACATTCTTTTTTCTGGGATGGTATGAAACAAGACATTCGTAATTTTGTCTTTGAATGTGATGTGTGTCAACACAACAATGGAGAAATAGTCAAATATTCGGGCACACTACAACCACTTCCGATTCCAACTGCTATTTGGAGGGATATCCCTATGGATTTTATTACAGGCTTACCCAAATCGGGAAATAAATCAGTCATCATGGTGGTTGTTGATCACCTTTCCAAGTATTCTCATTTATGTGCTCTTCAACACCCATTTACAGCATCCACGATGGCTCAACTTTTCATGGATCAGGTCTTCAAACTTCATGGCATGTCGCATTCTATTATTTCTGATCGCAACCCAACTTTCACCAGTAATTTTTGGCAAGAATTTTTCAAGATACAAGGCACCCAATTGCATCTCAGCACATCTTATCATCCCCAGACTGATGGTCAAACGGAATTTTTCAACAAGTGTTTGGAAACATATTTGAGGTGTTTTTCCTCAGAAAATCAAAATCAGTGGGCTCAATGGTTACCCCTAGTTGAATGGTGGTACAACAGCTACACGCATGACTCCTTTTGAAGCGGTATATGGACAAAATCCACCTTCAGTTCTCTCATCCTTACCTGGTGTCTCAAAGGTCTAGGTGGTTGACCAAACACTTACAGTTTGAGAGGCTATTCTCCATACCCTCAAAGAGAATTTGGTCATGGCATAGAATCGCATGAAGCAACAAGCAGATCAAGATCGCTCTGAACATCAATTTGCAGAAGGGGATCAGGTGTTTCTTCAACTGCAACCTTACAAGAAAAATTACCTCAAGGACGACCATTGTCAGAAGCTAGTGCCCAAATTTAATGGTCCTTATAATATTCTCAAGTGTGTGGGGCAGGTGGCCTATCAATTATATTTTCTCGATCATTCGAAGCTACATCATGTTTTTCATGTTTCGTGCTTAAAGAAGGTGATTGGAACTAAGTGCCAAATTCAAACCAACCTTCCCGAGTTAGCTAAAGAAGGATCTATTTGGATACAGCCACAAGAATTTTTGGACTAGCGTGAGTGTCGCATGCATCAGAGAACCATTAAGGAAGTGTTAGTCCAGTGGAAAGATACAATTCCAACAAATGCCACTTGGGAACCAGCTACCCTTTTGTAGCAATTTCTACATCTCAAGCCTTGAGGACAAGGTTGTTTTTAAGGGGGAGGACATGTTAGGGACCTAAACCCTCATGTATGTATAATAATATATTACGATGTAATAAAGGTAAATATTAATAAGGCCTAGCAATAAGGAAGAATACGTCCAATGTAAGAAGACCTAATAGAAGCTTTTGCTTCTAGAAGGATCTTCCTCTATATGGTTCTTTTGATAGACATATTTAGTATAAATAGGAGTTGAGGGTATCATAACTTTTGTCTTGGATATTATTGTAATAGAGCTCTGCTCGACTGGAGGTTTCCCCCTCGAAGAGGCCCGTGAACATTTCTCTTAGAATCAAAGTGTTATTTTTGTTGTTATTCATATATCATTTCAGTGTTATTGTGGTGATTGTCTTGGTTATATTGTTGTTATTCTACCATTTCTATCATTTTAATTATGTTCTTCATACTTTTTTATATCTGGTATATTACAAATTTGTTGGAGTATCTCCAACATTAGGGTTTTGGTTAATGGGGCATAGTGCAATTTCTGAAGAGGGGGTCGATTTTCAAAAACACTATGTCAGGTATTTTTTTCTAATGTAGCCATGTGGGCCTTGGCCAAATAGACTTGTGGGAGCTTACGAAAGTCCCTTATGCTACTCGATTTGGATTTTATGCACCTAGACCAAATTGACCACATGTCCCTAAATGGCTTGAGGAAGCGAGCTGCAACTCGTGATAAAACTCAAAGTGGGACTCAGATGCAGAACTTGTCAGTTGCATTGGATTAAAAGAACTATGCTTCAGCTATTGAGGACCCTACAGTATCATTTCGTCAACTGAAAAACCATTTGTTGCAGTATCTCTGGCACTAGGGTTTTGGTCAATGAGGCATGGTGCAATTTCTAAAGATGAAGTCAATTTTCAAGAACACTCTGTCGGACATTTTTTGCTAGTGTAGTCGTATGGTCCTTGGCCAAACAAACTTGCGGGAGCTTACGAAAATCCATTATGCTGCTCGGTTTGGATTTTATGCCCCTGAACAAAATTGGCCACATGTCCTTGAATGGCTTGAGGAGGTAAGTTGCAACTATCTATAAAAATCAAGCCACGACTCGGATGCACAAATCGTTAGTTTCATTGGATCCTTGGGGTCATTACTGTGCCAGAGATTGACTTGATTGATGTAGTCTTCGAACTCAAGGTTTTGCTCAATCTAGCAAGCAAAGTTTTGTGCTTCCTCTAGAGTCGAGGGTGACCGATCTTTGAGAGTAAACTGCAAAACTCCTTCCAACGAGTTCAAGTAGTGTTGGAGGACAGCTTCTTCTGAGAAACTAGGCATGATCTTGTTGAGTAAAAGGTTGAACCTATCATTGAAATCCCTAATGCCCTCGCTAGAGGCTTTGCAAATATTAGTGTATTGAGAGTAAAGGGAATCCATGATTTCTTTTTCACACCAATCTTTCTGGAAGGCTTGTTCAATATCTTCAGGGGTTTTAATGCTTCCTTTCGGAAGTTTGTTAATCTATCTTCTGGCACTTCCGGTGAGTGAGCTCACAAAGAGCCTTAAAAAGACATTGGGGTGTTCTTGTCCGGATTGGTGAAACTCGAACGCATCACAAAAGTCGGTCCAATGGGAGTTGCCATAGGATCCATCTTTCCCTGAAAACTTAGGTATCCAGAACTCGACCTTATTGGGTAGATCATGTAACCCCCCTTGGGTGTTAGGTAAGCTTAAAGGACCAAAGAGTTCTTTATGAGACCATTTGGGAGAAATTACAGGGGTGACAGGATTTGTGGAGGTCATAGTAGTAGATGAAGGTATATATTGAGGTCCACTATGAGTCATCATTAGCTATTTGTGGAGTCGCCAGATGATTTGCTTGAAATCATCAAATAAAAGGGAAAACACCCTAGTGGATTCGCCAGGTAAGCTTGTAAAATAAGGCTCTGAGGCAAGGCTTACCGAAAAGGTTTGTCGTCTAAGGAGAATTGACTCAGTGTTCCCCGGCAACGGCGCCAAAATGTTATCACACAGTTTGTAGTTTAGGTCAAGTAGCTAAAGGATAAGGGTCAAACTGGTGAAACAGGAACCTTCCCCACCCAATGTCACCACAATGGGGAGGTTCTTTCTATTTAGGGAGGTTAGCCTAGGGGAGATGTCCCCAATAACCTGAGGTTTTGAAGAGGCTGAGATATAAGGTCGGAGTTAAAGTTTTCCCCCCACAGGTTACCACCAAAATCAGAAGGTTCGGCTAATCAACCAATAATGAAGTATAGTCCCAAATGAGAACACCTACCCGTAACAAAGCAACAATACAAAATATATATGAAGGATGTATATAGAGGGTTAGAACTTCATATGACCATATGATATAATTTAAGCAATCTGAAGCAATAGATATCAATGAGATCAATGTTTTGTCAATTATGTATGGAAAGAGCATTAATTCATCAATCACTATCTAAAAGACAAAGCCAATAATGTATTCAATCAACACATCAATCAATAAATGTTTTAGATCATCACTCAATTGCTTAGAAAAGTCAAAATCTAGCTGCATCAAAAATAACCAACTATGACGTCAGCCTTAGTTAGGGTTAGGGTTAATTAGTTAGGGTTTCAATATTTTAAGTTTAAAGAGTTGTTTTGAACACTAGGACTTCAACGTTGGAGATCAAATCAGTGCCTTAGGGTATATGGAGTCAAACATAAGGGCACAAGGTCTTGGGAGGATGATAACTCAGAGACTAGAAGGTAGGGTTCTATGGTGTTGCAAAGGAAGGGCCCTAGAATCAAAACCCTAGGGGAAAGAGCCTCACTCCGGTGTTGCTTAAGCAAGGCCTTTTGCTCTTTCCTCCTTCTCTAAATTGACTTGGTAAAACAGCTAGCTTAAAGAATAAATCTAAGGGGGAAAGTGTAGGCAATCTAGGCCTAGGACGTCTCCTCTTTTCAACTTATAGACTTCAATGCTAGCTCAAAAGAAAGAAAATAAGTGTAGCAACGACTAGGCTCTATCTCTTTTCTTCAATGGCTTAAAAATATTTCTCAACAAGGGGACATGTAACAATAACCTACTTGTGTGCTTGTTACCTAGGGTTTTAAATCAGCAATACAATAAGTAAATGCAAGAAATTACACCTACAACCATTCATTTAAGAAGTTTTGCAAGAAAATTCACTTACATGTCATGAAGAAAAGCACAAGAAAACCCTAGTTGTAAACCTTCCTTGAGAGAAATGCCATAAATGCCAAAAATATCCTTCCAATAGCAAGTGTGCCTCACTTTAGACTACAAAACTACCCTAGTAAGGCGCAAAAATCAGATCTCACAAGAGAGTGAGTTGTGTTATCTTCAAAATGAGGGAAAACATCCTCAATTTATATCATCTGATGACCTTTAATTTAAAATTAGGTCATCAAAACAGCCGACAAGGATGACTACTAAAATCATACAGTTTCTTACATTTAACTGATAAATAATAGCCTAAATGAGCAATAAGCAAGATGTCTAGCCCCTCTGAGGGAGACGTTGGCGCTTTTTAGGGAAAAACTTAGAACTAGAAGGCAAACGTTGGCCCTCTCTGGGCCTCCAAACTCTACCACACGTGCCATAAACTGCTCTGTCAAGGAACCACTCACTGGAGGTGATGTCATGGCTCCTAGATGACATCATGAGGCATCAGAAAGAACACGTTCAACCTACAGTGGGTCAATCCCCCTAGGCTAGGCTCAGCCAAGGCGTCCTGGATGAAAACGTCCTCCTTCTTCTCTCCTGCGAAGGCTCGATCAATCATTGTCCTGTCTCTACCCCTGATGAGGTCCCAGCAACCATCTGATGGGCTCTTCAGCCCCATGGAGGTCCAAATTGATCATCTCCCCATGTGTACCGATCCACCTAGTACCTATCCGTCGGGTATGGTCCTGCACATCAAAAAATTCGCCCTCCATGGGCTCATTAGTCCTCGGGATCATAGCAATGTCAATCATATTTCATCATTAATTTTATCAAATGCATCCATAAGACCCCTAGCATATCATCTAATAGCTCAAAGACATTACACTGACCTACTATATAAAGCCGAAGAAAAGACAAAGTGCCCTGTTGGGCTAGCATCCATAAGAAGAGGAAAGTTCCCAAAGGATATCATTCAAGCCATGTAATACGAGGTGGTGTGGTCTAAGGATGTCCAGACACAATGAAAACTAGGGGTGGGTATCATCTGTGGGTGCCTTTCTAGAAGGCGAGTTGTATCTGTCATGGATGCAGTTCTTTCCAACCCCTTTATTGCCTTTATTATTTCTTTTATTTATTGCTTTTTCTTTCCTTTTTGCTTCAAGGTCTAACCAGAGGACACTTCCTTGGCGTGGTGACTAGAGCTGACAGTGTTACCCACGAGTATTTTCGTAGAAATGATAAGGTTGGTTCATGATGAGACCCCCTTTCCGTTGGCCATGCAACCAAGGGTCACTGCCCTGGCATGGTGACCAGATAATAGCAATGTCATACTGTTAGATACCTATGAACATAATGGGTTGGCTCATGATGAGACCCCCCATCCTCTTGGCTAGGTCTTGCTTTATTATTTTTCTTCAGGTCCCTCTTGTTTCTTATCGAGAGGCTTTTTATTGCCTTCTCGAGGGATCCCTAGGCGAGGCATCTCCATGTTCTATCTTCTATGGCTTTTATCTTTTACCAGCTTCCTTTACCTCCTGGGCCCTTAGCCCCTTCTTCCCATGGGATAAGGTGTAACCCCATGAATAGGTCATCCTAATGTCCAGACTAGGGGAATGGGATAGTTGAATGGGAGATAAGATGTAAAAGTGATATAATGATGGGAGCGGACGATGGCTCTTCCAAATCCCCCTTGGTGGCTAACCAAAACCTATGGATACAAGCCCGCTAGGGCACCCCGTTAATTCCCCCAACCATGGTCAAGTGGGTTAGTGTAAGATCCAAGCGGTCGTCAAAAATGTAAGGAATCTGATGCATATATCTGAAAGTTATAAGGATCAAACGTGACACATAC
>JASDQU010031772.1:0-18333 GCA_032191745.1 Picea mariana | reverse complement strand
TCTTCCATGGTCTTAGGATTGTCATATTGAATCTTGTCACCAATGGAAGGTGGCAGTCCACTCAAATACCTCTGAATTTTGACAGCCTCATCTTTGATGAATGGAACATACTTCAGTAGTTCCAGAAAACTTCATTCATACTCATCAATGGTCATGCTACCCAACTTGAGTTCAAATAACTCCTTCATCTTTCTATCATAGTATCTTTTGGTCAGGTATTTCTTCTCAAAATACCTCTTAAAATCCTTCCACGTGACCTCTTTCTCTCTGATGTGTTGCACCTGCACCAACTGATCCCACCACATGGATGCTTTTCCTTTCAGCTGGTACATTGCAATTCTTCCTTCTGCATGGGCAAAATAATTCTGCAGTTGGAAGTATTTCTTCATACCCAGCAACCATGTTTCGGCATCTTCTTCCTTCTTATGTTCACCATCGAATGTAGGTGGTTTAATCTTGTTGATTTCACCTTTCAATTCATCCCTTCCAAATTTTTGGTGTTTTTTGGTAGGGCACGGGCTTGAACTACTGTGTGTCTCCTTGCTAGAATGCTTCGGGAAGAGACGGTAATTTCTTCCACCACTCCTCGATCTCCTTCTCCTCTCAGGGGTTCTGACACTTCTTGATCTACTTGTGTCACTCTCTTTTTCCAATTTATTTTCTATTCTTTCCAGGCTCTTCAACATTTTTAAGTTGAATTCACCATGTCGATCCCTGATTTTCATGAGCTTTCGGCTATCAGCTAGGCAAGCCTAGGCATCTTTCTGCAATCTTTCAATGAGTTTCATCATATGTTCTTCCTTATCTATCTCTTTTCTGTGCCCATTAGAGTTTGTTCCTTCAAATCCTAGGTTGATATTCCTTCCTACCCTTTCATCCTCTATTTTGGAGGCATTCTGCACCTCTTTCAATTCCTTACTCGGCGTCAGTTTTTGGTTGTCTTGACACTCGTTGAAATCTGCACACATGACGTGCAGCCAACCGAAGTTTGTCAAAACTTAACCCTTCAAGAAAAATTACAACATTCATAAGCCAACATGAACAAGAAAAATGTTTTGACTTCACAAAGTTTTTTGATCTTTGTTCGGCTCTGCAAATTTCGAGACTTCGAAACTTTGGAATCTCGGTCCATGAAGACCCAACAGTTAAATCTTCGTAACCAAAGTCACCCTTCCGCAACTCGCGGTCTCGCGAGTTCGTGAGTCGAAGACCCTCGACTCATTTCCTCCAAACACCGATACCCGAGATGCGATATGGGTATGGCTCCCTCCTCGCTAGCGCCTGCTACACATGACCATAGCCTAGGGCTAAGTGCTAGCACTTTTTTGCCAACTCGCGACTTCACGAGTTGGAATGTTGAGCCTTCATGCTCCTCCTTTGCGAATTCTGAAATCGCGAATTACTTTATTCTTTGGGCCCACAGCACAGTTGTCGTCCTTCACCATAGTGGCACGTGGTACACATTCATGCGCCCACATCCAGTCCAAGCAAAATCCAACGGTTAGGTCCCCTCTCAGATCTATGGCACAGATCTTTTCGACGTTTCATGGTTTTCAGGCATCGGGAGTTCCTGCACCCCACATCTCAAACTTCCATCTGCTGAAATCCTGAAATTACAGTTTACTCCTCCACTGAATCGAACGGTCAACTCCCTTGCTATGATCTATGGTGTAGATCATTTCAGGATTTCGGGTTTCGGGTTTTTGGAGGTGTTCACCTCCCTCACTTCCCATCTCCCAACTTTGCAAAATCTGAGAGGTTTCGTGACTAAATCGAGCGCGACTCCGCTAGATATAACTGTCGAGCCTTCCTCCTAGATCTACCATGGTTTTTTTAGGTTTTTGAGATTTTGCGTATCGCAATTCCCACACTCCTGTGCATTTCAAAAAAGATTTTAATCCCTGCGCACATTTTCCAGATCTGACGGTCACGAGGGTTCACCTTCCCTCACGAACAACTCCTAAGGCTCCAGCATTGTTGGTGTGGAGTCCTCTCTCCCTATGGCCATAGACCACACCGACTATGGTTTTGCACACCGCTATACCTCCTGAGCTTACTAGGGTCCGAAATTGGTCCTCTAGACATAATTTCTCCTCACAGCCTCGGTCCAAAGACCACTCAACTGGCTCATCTAGGCTCAGTGTCGAAACCTTGGCTTTGATACCAAACTATAGCACCACTTTTCACTCACTACAGTGTAGGTGTTACTATGCAGAAAAACAACATTCTCACTCACAATTAATCACATGCATTCAAAACAAGTTAAACACATTCAACACAGAGTAATTATATGATTTACTACCATCATCAACAATCAATACTATTTAACATCAATTCATATACACAGCAGAATACATGATGATTATAATACACAGAGATACAAAATCATAATTAAAGCATCATCTGGTACTTATCTTTGAACAGTGGTAGATTCCACCAACCAAGTGCAGTCCTTCCACGAACCTCCCATCCTTAGACCACACTTCTCATCAGCTCAATAGTGGGTCACCCCCGAGCTGGGACTAAGCTCCACCCGAAGACAAGGAAACCTAGGCTAGACTGAGGTTAGAGGGAAACAACACACAGCCACAAGGATGGGATTCTCTCCCAGGAACCTCTCACGCTCACTTGCCACAGACCCTCATTCCCCACATGCCTGTTCCACCCCAGGAGTATACACCTTCTCTGTCACCTGGACAGTCCTTTGGATGCTAACCTCCCTTGCCTTGGGTTACAGCAACAGGCCGGACTGGAAGTCTCTAGGCTCTATGGCAGATACAAGGTTCCTTCCAGGAGTTCTCTCCTTCCTCTGTACACTCTCTCTCCTGGAGAGAGTGTTGCTCCACTCGCCAACAAGCCACACGCAGTCCAGCACTGCATGGCCACAACAATCAACAGGGAAAACTGACGCGACTTTCCTACAAGCTCAACAATGGTCGAATGGCTCACGGTCACGATTTCGGGATAGAGACCCCACACACAGGCTCGATCTCAAATAGAGGATGCGCATGGATTCTCTAGACGAACACAGGTTTTTCAATTCAGAAGATGTACGAGGTTTTTTTGTAGAGGTTGGATCTATCGTACCGCTCAGAGGCCGTACGCACTTAGGCCATCGGGTGGAATGGAGGATCCCCCCATCATGGCTCATCTTCGTCATTTTATTTGCATGGGTCGGAGATGACACTTGTCGCCCTGGAAACTGCATGCATTTACCCAACACACATCCCCTTTTTCATGGTTAGGAACTTAGGATAAAACATGAAATGCTCATGCCTTTTTTCCCACCTTCCAGCCCCTAATCCCTTACCTTCTCTGTGGAAGCTCAGTCCCCCTTCACTCATTCATCGTGTTCGGTCTGCACCTGGCGGTGTTTACAAATTTTTATTAATTGTTCTGCATGATTACATATACAACAGCAGGCTCCTAGCCTTCAACACTTAGGCTCCCTTGCCTAACAAACACATAAGCCACCAGCTTATAAAAAACTTGGCTCACCAACCTATAAAACATAATTACAATTCCTTTCAAAACATGACTTACGACAGGACTCGGCCTTGGGGACACTAAAATTAGAGAAGATGTAAAGCTTGTCTTCTGTAGATTTGTCCTACAATAATCTGTCTTATATTGTACCCAGTGGTGACCAATTCACTTTTTTCAATGCAACTTCCTTCGTTGGGAACCCTGGATTGTGTGGGCTGTATCTGGGCCCTTGCACATTTCAAGCAAATCCCCCCCACACCCATGTCAATGATTCTTCGATTTCTTCGACTACAAAGCTGGTTCTGGTCATAAGTTTGCTATTATGCTCGCTGGTATTTTCCTCTGCGGCCATCATCAAAGCCAGGGCTTTGAAGAAGAGTAATGCTTCAAGATCCTGGAAGCTAACAACATTCCAGAGGCTGGACTTCACTTATGAAGATGTTCTAGAGTGTTTAAAAGAAGAGAATATTATAGGGAAGGGAGAAGCAGGGGTTCTGTACAAGGATTCGATACGGAGCTGGGAGAAATTTGCAATGAAGAGGTTGCCTAGGATTGGAAGAGGGTCTTTTCATGACCATGGGTTTGCTGCGGAGATTTAGACTTTGGCAAGATTCAACATTTCCAGATGGTGAGATTGTTGAGGTTTTTCTCAAATCAAGAAATCAAGCTAAGTCTGGGAGAGTTACTACATGGGAAGAAAGGTGGGCATTTGCAATGGGCTACCAGATACAAGATTTCCATTGAGGTAGCTAAAGGGCTTTGCTATTTTCACTATGATTGCTGCCGATTATAATACACCGTGATGTAAAAGCCAACAACATTCTCTTGGATTCCAATTTTGAATCCCATGTAGCCGATTTCATCCTTCCAAAGTTTTTGCAGGACTCGTGCACTTCAAAATGTATGTCTTCCATTGCAGGCTCCTATTGCTACATTGCACCAGGTAAGCAATCAAACTTATCTCCTTACCCTTCATCTTGTTTCAATGTGACATTTACACGCTGTGTGTTTCTCTTACGAGAATCAATTGATGAAGTCTGCTGATAGATTGCTTACATATAATTTCTCATACAGTATTTCTCTTGTTTTTTCTTCAGAATATGCATACATGTTGAAAGTGGATGAAAAGAGTGATGTCTATAGCTTTGGAGTAATGCTGTTGGAAATAGTCACTGGTAGAAGGCCCGTGGGAGAGTTTGGCGATGGTGTAGATATTGTTCAGTGGGTAAACAAGATGACTAACAACACCAAGGAAGGAGTTTCAAACATTTTGGATGAGAGGCTGTCTTCAGTGCCTTTGCACGAGGTTATCCAATTTTTCTGTGTGGCAATGGCATGTGTCGAAGAACATAATGTAGAGAGAGGCCTACCATGAGAGAGATGGTTCGATGCTCAGTGACATTCCAAAGACCAAACCTTCTGGAAATACCCTACCTGCTATAGAAGGAGCAGAATCCCCACAAACAGTCGGTGCTTCCCACCCTCCCGATCTCCTCTCTACATGAAGTCATTTTCAAATTAACATTGTTAGGCTACATGGTCCATTGTTAGGCTACATGAATCCATTTTAATTTCCATAATAGATAACAGGTAACATAATAACGGGAATCCAATGATAACCTGCTAATTACTGGATTGTTTGTTAACCTTATAATAATAATAATAATAATTTATTTTTAAAGTTACGGATAAGCCAGCACACCAAATTAATGTATGAGACCCCCTTGTTTTATATGAAAACCTTTACATATAAATTCATGAATTCTATGAGTAACTATGTATGGGAGAAAGCAAAGGATGAGATCTTGTTACTAATACATATGCATGGAAGAAAGCAAAGAATGGGGTAGTTGTTCTTGAAAACTTGTTTGTTGAAGGAGGATTAGTTCTTTTAAGCAGTCTCCAATTTTTTTTATCAGTTATGATACTTGGGTTGGTACCTGTTTCTTTAAGTAGTCAAAACTACAATTTTGTGAACCTTTCATCAACCTATTTTTATTTATTTTTATGAACAGTAAGGATGCGTTGTGAACTTTGAGGGATAGCTTATGTTAGTGAATTATAATAAGGAGTTATCATTGCTCTTATTATATAAGAAAATAATAAGGTATGTTAATCCCATACTCGGTTCATAAGTTATATACTTGTATTCGTCCCTTTGAATGTTTGACTATTCCTACCATCTGATGAATTATAGCAATGTCAATGATATGATTATGTCCCATTACCCACAAGTTAATATAGAATTTAAAACAACTTCAATCTTCTTTGTGCCCATGCCCACCGTACAATATGTGATGGTAACTAAAACATTTTTTTACCAATTGTAGTTGTAGTCGAGATAATGTTCTGTTCTCGTGTTATCTATTTTGTTGCCTTAACATATAGATAAGTATTGTTTACTTAAATAGCTTAAATTTCTTTGTGTTTTATTTGTAGTTTCAAAGTGTCTTCCGAAAATTGTGCTAATAAATTGTGCTAATATTTATTTGTGTTTTATTTGTACCTTCAAACTGTCTTAAAATACAGCTTGAGTGGGCCTAATGATTAAGAACATGTGTTTCTTCTTAAGAGGTCACAGGTTCAAATCCAAAGGGGGGTAGGGTATGTATACCTTCGTAGACTTTATCAGTCAAATCGCTGGACGGAGGGGGGTCCCTTGTCCCACAAACAAGAGGGTCTCATACACCAATTTGGTGTACTGGCTTGGCCGTGACCTTAAAAATAGATTATTATTATTATTATTATTATCAAGCATTTAAATGCTCCAATTGTTAGTAAGTTGTAAAATTATCATATGAATATCCTAATTGTTAGTAAGTCAATATTGTGATTCAAATTCCTTGTGCAATGCAGTCATTAGTCTTGTATTTTGCATGCCCTTAGTTGGAACTTGGAAGCAATAAATATGTTGAGAAGCATCCTGGCATAATAAAGTTTCTTTTAATGATAATAACATTTATTACTTGTCATTGTTGTTATTTTCTACTTTTGGGGTATTTTCTCTCTTGAACAATGTTGAGTTTCTCTTGGCATAATAAAGTTTATTTTAATGATAATAGCATATATTTTTGGTCATTGTTGTTATTTTCTACTTTTGGGATATTTTCTCTCTTGAACATAGAATTGGAAAAAAAAACCTAAAAAGATATATGTTTCTTTCTTGAACACAGAATTGGCACAACAAACCTGAAAATATATATGCTTCTTTTTTGTTTTCATCAACTATATTATTTTATCCTCCCTCATTTGTCATTTTGTCTCTCCTTTCCTGTTGAGCATCATTTTCATTTGTGTGTAATAATATACTTTCTAAGATTTCATATCTAATGTTGTGATGGGTAGTAGATATTTAATTGCCCATTTAACTTGTCCTTTCTTTTCCCATCAAATACTGTAATAAAGTTAATTTTTTAACAACACTCACATTTTACATGTGCTCAAACTAAACTCGAGCAATAGACTCTTAAGATTAGTCACCTGACACTAACATTAAGCAACAACACAACATTGCCCTTTTTGTCATACATGGTTACCCATTTTAGAAAGACATGAAACTTATCAAGCATCCAATTTCAATTAGCTTTTGTGCGACTGGGAAAAAGATAAATTTCCATAGCATTTGAATGAAATAATTTTTTTCCCTTTTGAAATAGTGGAAGAATGTGTCTCTTGTTAACCACATAACCTATCAAGCACATTATTAATAAACTTCAACTCAACACAAACACTTCATAATAATTTATAGATGGTGAATAAGAGATTGCAAAGAGTAATTGTAATTGGTAATGTTTTAAGCTTTTAGATGAATCAACTATTTGAATATCCACAAGACCACTTGCTTTACCTTTTTCTTTTGTTGGAAATAATTGATGGTTGGATTGATTTTTTTCTTTCTTTCTATCTAACAAAATAAATTCACGAGTGTTCATCAGAGTTGAAGTCTTATGCCCTAGGAAAAAATGAAGCGCAATGTTGTTGAGTGCTAACTATGATATATACAAGGCCAATCAAATCTTGCTTGAATCAAAATGATTAGCTAGCAGTAAGGGAGTAGAGTTCCTTGTTGTTAATTTATGAGTATGACCCCCTGTTGATATCTTTCCAATAATGATATTTGCAACATCGATTTAAACCATGGGTGTTGGTAGCTTTGATGATAGAATCTCGACTCACTAGATACCCTTGATAATTTTACAAATTAAAATGTTAGATTGCAGCTTCATGTAATATGTTATAACATATGTAATAACATATTACATGTAATATGTAATAACATATTACATTACATATTACATGTAATGTGTTATTACATACTACATGTAATGTGTAATAACATATTACCCTTGGATAATTTTACAAATTAAGATGTTAAAATCTGAACTCATTGATGTCAGTATGCAGCTTCACTTTAATGTTCCTTGTTTTTATTCATACATTGAATTCTTTGTAAGTATCAACACAATAAGTTATTCTTTCATATTTTATTTAATCTTTGTTATATTCTTTGTTGTATTTATGGTGAAGCTTTTAGATCTCAGGCATCACATGATTTTCCCTAAATTTTGGCCGAACAAACTCAAACACAAACATGATACTTATGACTTGCTTCAAACACATTTTTGACAAATAAGTGACAACATAGAGAAATGAAAATCATATTGTGTTCTCGCTTTTTTCTAGCGCAATATATAATATGACATAATTGAATTCAAACTATAGTAGCACCCTTGCATGTCTACCATTAACATATTGAACATGAGATTATCAGCAAGATAACTTTTTCCCTATCATAAGAAATAGGATAGCCACAGACATTCCAAAATAACATAAGATAACTGCTAAAAGAAAAGGATTACAATAACACTCATGTTTTGAAGCAACCAAAAAAAATTGGTAAAGTTACATGGGATTCCCTTATATTTAGGCTTCTGAGTGTTACCCAACCAACCCTAAGGAAGTTGGGCAGACTTCTCCTTTTTATTTAAATGGGTTCTAAAATCCTTTGAGAGCAAAAGACTCTCGACACTTTGTTCAACATTATCATAATGATTATTAGTTGATTGTGTACCATCCACATCACCTTTTTGAAACGCCCTCCTAGAATGTTCTTGATTTTTTTCCATTGAACTGCTGCCAACCTCTTCATTGAATGGGATAATGTCATACCCCACGAATTGAACTTTCAATTATTATTTTAGAATTTTAACTATTTTTCCAAAACACAATTTGGTCGATTGACCGAATCCGAATTGTAAAACCTTTTTATTTCATGAAAATAAAAACAGGTGGAAAAAGGGGCACACATTGAAGCAGTTGTTAAAGAGGGAGTTAGGAATCCAAAGGGGTTGGCCAAGTGGAAGCAGACTGAGACAAGTTGTGGAGTTAACTCAACTTCAAAAAGACACATTCCAGATTTATAGGAGAATCTATGAACATGTGTAGAATTGAATCTGATAGGTGGTCAGTGAGTAGGAGGCTCAAGACAAGTGTCACAAGTCCTAGAAAAAATAAAAGAAGTCATGACAAGGGAATGGGATTCCATTCCTAGGATGAAAACTAATAGCTCAAGAAGGCTACACACTGAACTGACTTGACACAATGATTTTTTTAGATGACACACAACAAGTTGGTACTCAAAATTCTGCAAGAGTCCACGTAGGCAACCCCTTGGATTCCAAACTCAGTTCGAGGGTGACAAAGGTTGACAAATATTTACTCCTCTAGTGAGACACCATTTCTTAGTTTCCAAGATATGCTCCATGTTCTATAAGAGAGACAACACCTCTTGTTGTCGATCACTTTCACATGAATGTGTGTTGATTGATCACTTGAGATATGAATAGAACTAGAACTAGATGTTACATGAATGTTTTATTTAAATACATGTAAGTTACCTTCATGTGGGAAATTAGCCTTGATTTCCATGTCAATATATGTCGCGTCCACGCTTCCAAACGCTATTCTTCTCATAAGCCTGTCTTATATAAATAAGGAAGAAAGATTTCAAAGAAAATATTGACCTTGTTAATTCAATTGAAAAACTTTGCTTTCCAGCTCATTTCTCCAGTCTTGTCTTGGCTAGAAATTTTATTGTCATTGACCAGCAATGGCAAGGAAAAATTTCCAAACAATATCAGACTCTTAGCGAGAACATACAGTGAGCAGATTGGATGGGATTTGAATTAAACCAAGCACGAGGCTAGAAAACCTATGTTCTATTTTGTAAAGCAAGGGCTTACAAGAATGCATCGAAGGCATGCCTGTAGATGTGGTGTTTGTTTTTATAATTTTTCTCGGTTAAATTCTAATATGGTTAATGAATGAACCTTTGGCTTACTTGAATTTGCATGGAATCTATACTACGTTTTTAAAGGAAATTTTAGTTAGAATTTTCCGAGTCATATACATAATTACGCCAAAAGGCGTATACCTATTGACAATGGGCATATTTAATAGGGGTTTAGTGCTTAATAAGTTTTCTATGGACAGGATTAAATATGGCTGGAATATTCTTAGTAGTCACACAAAATAAATGGTTGTGATTTCAATCATTAACTTCCTAGCTATTATAAAGACATCCGTTTATGTGTTTACTTTTTTACATTTACCTAATTATATTTAAAAATTACTTTGATAGCTAATTGATTGCCACTTAAGTGATTAACATAAATTAAAATATTAACACCACATAAATGAAGCTCAACCATTTATTTGTTAATCAATAATAAAATTTAATATATTCTTTTAAGGATTCTTTTCATCTTATCAGCCTTTCGACATTGATCAACCACAATTATGTGACTGTGCTAGTATAACCTTTTATGGACCAGTGTATCTAATTTAAGCAACCATATCAATTTTCATATAATAATTTTGTTTTCTATGTGAAATTTCTCTTAATCGTGAACATTTGGAAATTACAACCCCTACCACTGCAGTCGATTAGTAAAAAAAATTAAGATACCAAAAAACTATTCTCTACAATTCATATACCAACTCGTTTATTGTTGCTTCTTAAATCAGATACTCTGACACTTATAGTTGTGATGCAACTAAGATTTTTCTTCAAACTGACATTCATGTTCAAACCAGCATTCATGTTCCGTTATGAGTTTTAAAGAAATTTCCATGCCGAGTTATTTTTTTCGGGTTGAACTTGAACATCTCCAGTTTGGATTCACATCCTCTTATTTCCTTTTTAATGTTGACTATGATAAGTCCTCTTGATCCATTGCCATTCTTTTTCTTTTCCTCGTTAGTCCTAGATTCCTCTTTCACTCTAACTTGTTAAGATAGGAGAAGTGAATCTAATTGCATCTTCATAACATAATCATTGGATTCCTTCATAAATGTGGGTTGTATTTCCACTTGCTTCATCTGTTCCCATGTAGAGGACTCACTTTCCTAAATGTACCTCAAGGTTGATCTCCAATTTAGGTACTTTTTCCTCCTCACCTCTTTTGAATTCGTCTTGATGTCCTTCCATCACTGCATTTCCACACCAATTGGAAGAGTTTCTCAGACAAGAGTATATTTATATGTTCATGCCCCTCTAGCAACTTTTGCACTAAAATACTGCATTATCCTATTTGGCACCTTCAAACTCTAACAAGAGTGCTTTTGGCAACCTTTTTCATTCACTCATTTTAGCAACAGGTTTTGGCATATTAAACCAATGACTTCCCCTTAGTAGCTTCAGACACGATGACCTTTCTGATCGTATTAGTGAGGGTTTCAAAGTGGTGACAAGTTCATGTGCTTCATCCAAATATGAACGAAGGATATTACCGAGGTAGCAGGGTTGAAATCTTTGAACCGAGGTTTCATGAATAGCCCTGTGTTTTCCTAAAACCAAAGACCTCTCCCAAAACATGTGAAAGGTATGATGTAACACTGTCAGGCGTGGGATGTATTATGTGCGTGGGATATATAGAGGATGGTGGGATGTATTATGTAGGTAAGATTTTTTTTTTTTTTTTTTAGTATAAAAGGAGGGGAAAAGGAATTCCAACCAACATATTCATACTACAATGACTTAAGTATTATGTTAACAGGAGGCACCACTCCCTTGTAACTATTCCAGTCAATTAGCTCAAAGATTATGATATACTGAATGAACTATTATGCTAGCTCAAAGATTATGGTATACCAAATGAACTATTATGCTAGATGGAGGCACCACTCCCTTGTCGCTACTCCAACCAATTAGCTCAAGGATTAAGTATATTGAAGGGAAAACCATGGAAAATCCTTTGCAAGTCCTAATTCTTTATTCTTCAAAATTCAAATATGTAAAAATATTTACCACTGGTAGATATGTCATTAAACTTAGATATGCCATTAAACTTGCAGATTAAGTTAAAGTTGGTGAAGGTTAACTCACTTCTTTCATTATTGGACAAGCTATCTTCATTGCGGTTGTTTTCACTATGAAGTTAATGCATAAGGCTTTACTCACACTCATAGTAATAAAAAATAGCTGGTCTAGAAGGTCCTCGCCAAAAATCAGTCTGGTTTGGTGTTAGAAATGGTTTTGGAATAATTTAGTGGTTGAACCAGTTTTGGAGCGATTCACATATGGCCGATTTGGGTATGGATTGGTCAATTTGATACCCAATTGGTTGGTTTTCTTTAAAAACAAAACCCCCAAAAACAACACATACAAAATTGGATTGTTTTTTTAAAAAAAACCCAAAAAACAACACATTCAAAATAAAATCATTGTATAAAAAAAAGTAGTTGTACACAATTGGATTTAAATTGATTTCTCTTATTAAGATGCTTGGTGATTAGGTTGTTTTCATGGTTATCACACCATTTTTTCAGACATCTTAACGTATACTTCAATAAAAAACCTTATACCCTTCCTCCTACTTAAAATTATACGATTCTAAAACTGAAACTTAAAAAGAGAATAGTCTCCTCAATAATGCCGACTAACTGAAATCTATATGTTGTCCATTAGTGTTAATTGATTAAAAATAAAATTGATTTGAAATATCTAATGGTAACAATGATGGATACCATTCATAAAAAGAAAATAAACTTCAAAAGACTATGAAATATGGATGAGATTGCCACGTTTAATTATTGCATCTTCTTCATGAAGTTGTTATTTTTCTCAACATTACTTACTATACTAAGGATAGGTCATCCACATTATTAGTGAAACTTTAGTGAAACTATATATTTTACTCAACATTCTTACTCAAAGTTAGTTTTAAACATCATCCATGTTATTGACAAAGTTGTGAGTGTTATTAACATTTATGATTTAAGTAATAATAATGTATTTACATGTAATAAAATTTACTAAAACCACTTTAAGAACCAATGAGAGACAAATTTCTATAATTTCAACATTTTCTTAGTACCTAACTTCTTTTCACTATCCAAAAGGCTTTTAATGGCTTTAGCTTTGTACATTAATTTTGATGATGATGTCTCATGTGATGACATGATGACATTAGTTAATAGTTACTCAATTAATTGCAATATCTTTATAGTGAACTAACTTCAAATACAATAATTTTACTTGCAATATCTTTACACCGAAAGGCGTATACCTATTGGAGATGGGCACAATTAATGATCTTTTAATCTTAAATTCTAATCTGATGGTTATGCATTGAATATGCTAGCATATTCTTAGTCGTCCTCCAAAATCAATGGGCCAGATTTATTGTTGATAACTTCTTTGCATTTATAAATGCATCGGTAACTTGTTTACTTTTTAACATTTACCTAATCATATTAAGAAATTACTATAATATCGTATGATTGCCACGTTTAATTATTCTTCATCCCTTTGTCAAGAGGTTACGTGGTTGGGATGTGGAAAGTTTTATTATGCATGGGCCTCGTGTTTTTACAGATTTTTTTTTAACGCAAGAGTTTTTTTTATCCACCTTAAATCTTTGGGCGCTCACCAGCAGCAAATTAGCGGCTGTGCTATTTTAATCCCAATTAACAACATTAATATAAACCTTCCTAGAATTACTTAGACATTCCCATTCACCAGGTTAGAAAATATGTTAATTTTAAAATGAAGAAGGAACGGTATGTAGTGCAATTTCGTCGTACCCCCTCCTGTCAATACATTTTCGTGTAGAACCGCGTTTTTCCCCACGGAAAGGAAAATATCTGGCACTTTCCTCCTTTCGTCTTGTTGCTGCGTTTTCGAGTAAATTATTTGTTTCTAATGAAGACGGAACTGCTTGACGTTCCTGGTAATTTCCCCCTATCATCTGTCACTGCATTTTTTAGTAGACCTGCGTTGAATTTGAAAGGAAAATATCTGACATTTTTCTCCTGTGCTGTGACTGCATTTTCTAGTAAGTTATTTTTAAAAAATGAAGAAGGAGCTGCATGAAGTACCTGGCAATTTCGTCGTACCCTTCTGTCACTGCATTTTCGAGTAGAACCGAGCTTTTCCTTGCGGAAAGGAAAATATGTGGCACTTTCCTCCTTCCGTCCTGTTACTGCATTTTCGAGTAAATTTTTTTTTAAATGAACAAAGAACCGCATGAAGTTCCTGGTAATTTCCTCCTACACTCTTGTCGCTGCACTTTCGAGTAGACCTGTATTGATTTGTCGTGGAAAGGAAAATATCTGGCATTTTCCTCCTGTTCTGTGACTGCATTTTTCTTGTAAGTTATTCTTTTAAATGAATAAGTGCACGAAGTTCCTCGCAATTTCGTGGTACTTTCATTTTCGAGTAGAACCACCCTTTTTCCCATGGAAAGGAAAATATCTGGCACTTTCCTCCTTCCTTCCTGTCACTGCATTTTCGAGTAAAATTTTTTTTTTTTTTTTAATAAAGACTGAACTGCATGAAGTTCCTGGTAATTTCCAACCCTTCTGTCACTGCATTTTCGAGTAGACCTGCCTTAAATCTCCTCGAAAGGAAAATATCTGGCATTTTCCTCCTTTCGTCCTGTCACTGCATTGCATTTTCGAGTAGATTGCGTTGATTCCTTTGGTTGGGATATACAAGGAAAATATATTTTACCCCAATCACAAGATTCCTTTGATTGGCATATACAAGTACTATAAAACCAACTTAGATAAATGTGTACAAATGTACAACTTGTGAATCGAATTATCTTCCATATAGCATAACAAACAGACCTGAATTATCTTCCATGTAGCATAACAAACAGACCTTCCCAACAAATCCCACTTTTTACTTTTACTATATTCAAGAGAAAGGACTATAGGAAAGAAAAATGTTATAGTAATCATCTTGTGATGTGGAAAAAGATAGATAAATCTTATAATAGCTTGCAAATCAAATTGGTTATGGAGTATTTATATGTGGTTATTTTATTAATCTTAATTAGAGAAAGTTTTCTTTTATTAAAAAATGATAAGAATATAAAAAGGGATAAGAATAATTTTAAAATAACATGTGTTTCCTCTTAAGAGGTTACATTTTCAAATCCAGAGGGGGTAGGGTATGTAGATCCCTTGTCCCACAAACAAGGAAGTCTCATACACTAATATGGTATTTGGCTTGATCGTGACCTTAAGTAATAGGTTGTTTGATTTTATTTTTATTTTCAAAAGTGTTTTATTAATTATTAATTAGTAATTCAATAAAAACTTAAATGTGAAAGTACCCTGCTTATACCTAAATTAGATTATAATTTCAAAATATTTTCCACAAGTCTAATTTTCCAATTCATTAAAACCATGGTGATGTGGGAATGCTTCTCTTAATGTTTTTAGAGCTATTTCCAACAATTAAATTCTTATTCTTTTTACAAATTACAACATAATCTCAACATTTATTACTTATTAACAAAAACACATAAAACTAGTGAAATACCTCTTGAAGATGTTGTCCTTTGAGTTGTTGAAACATTCTGCTACCAAAAATTGAAACTGCCTAACACTATTTCCTCCCATCCAGTTAGGAACAAAGCCTCTCCGGCTCCCTAGCTCCAGGAAATCAGATTTCCTTGCCTCGGAACCCAAAATCCCAAGAACAACAGTGCCCTAGTAAAAATCCCCAAAGAAAAGTTTCCTTCCAGTCTCCTCCTTTTCCCTTCTTCCTTCTCCCAGAATTTTCCCAAAAAGAATACCCCCTTCCAAGTCCCCTCCCCTCTTCCTTATCATCCTCTCTCAAATCCCCCTCCTTCTCCCATAATTTTCTCAAAACGAAGACCCCTTCCAAGTCCCCTCCCCTCTTTCTTATCCTCCTCTCTTGAATCCCCCTTGCTCATTCAATTCCCAACTTCCTTATCCCCTCATTAATTCCCTCACCTACCATTAAATAATAAAATAATAAAAATATTAAATCTAATTATTTAAATAATTAATCTAACTTACCCTAAATAAATTATAATCCTTAATTAATAAAGTTGGGCTGTTACATACACTCACCATTCAAGAAACTTCGTTCCGAAGTTATAGTAATTTACAATACAAGGGAAATAAAACATGATTCATACATCCAAATTAAATAAGTAACATCATCAATTTAAAACACTTCTATATACTAGTGTACCTGTGCAAGGCATGCATGCGTAGCTAGCACATATATGACTAGCAAATGTACTAATGATGTAATAATTATCACGCTCGTTGCAATTCTTGTATGTGTCCAATCCAATCAACAATGCCATTCATTTCATAAAGAATAGTAAACCATTTAAAATATTCGCAAAATCCCTCAATTATAATAAATTTAACAAAAGAAACATTCACTTAGATAATTGTAGTTCAGTTAAGCATATATATATATATATATGAAAAAGAGAAAATTAAGAAATTCTACTATAAGGTGAAAACTCCACACACTCTCAACTACTTCTAGTCATCCTTCCTCCCTAACCTACTTCCATCTTCCATCCCTATCCTTCCTCTGCTAGACTATCTTGGAGCATCAACCATATTGACCTAACTCTAGATTAAAACCCGCAAATGGAAGTGTTAACTCTCTTGACCAAGTTTTCCAAGCAAACAACTGACATCCATCATCACATGTCTAGGGGAACATGAGCTAACACCGTCCTCCCATGACTCCAGGTTTTAGAGGGTACACGGTGGGAATGCCTCCACCCCTCCTGATAGAACTAGGGTCAACACCCTATCATGGACCATACAATGGAACTGTGTTGCTGAGATTTTGTCATCATATTTTGCTTCAGGCAGTCTCGCTACCTGAAAAACTTGCACTTGCCTACATATCATAGCAATGCATTTGAACCAACATAATTTCACATACAAGGATTCATACCATATTGTTTCTTGGACGATGTTCACGACATCCAACCTTTATTATAATTATCCCTTGGCTATTTTATAGCCCATTAATATACATATTAGTTTATAAAACAAACTCATACATATCCATACATTATTATCATGTAAATGCATTTAATCATATCATTAACTTGGTATCCACGTACCAACAACTTTAAATTTCAAAATTTCAAGCTAGAATTAGGTGCATAATATCCATCATAACTCAAATAATTATAAACATTCATAGTATTGGCATTCACATAGGTCAATATGTTTAGAATTTTAAGTGTATCATTAATAGTTTCACAGTTAATAAGAAATTAAGATACGGTTAGGCCATAAGTAATTCTAGATGTCTAAGTTAAAATGTGGCATTACATACACTCAATATTCAGAAAACATAGTCCCGAGGTGGTAAAAAAAGTGAGGGATGATCTCATCGTAAGGTCTTTGCATCCTCCCAAGTAGCACATCTTGGGATATACTTGTCCCATTAAACCTTAACTTGGTCTACTGGACGATTCATGAGTTGCCAGATCCTATGGTCCAATGTTAAGCCCTAATATTGGCTCATTACCCCTTAATTGGGGCATATTTTATTAGTGATGTTATTTTATTTATGTCGGTTTTAGGCCATTAGTTGTAATATACCAAGGAGACACTTTCATTTTGAATCATCTTGTACTTGAACATTTAAGTGGGGTAAAAGGAGGTTGCCCCCTCGAAGAGGCTTATTATTTGAAATTATCTCTTTTTCAAGGCGTTGAGTAATTTTCCTGAGGTTTTTCTATGCTATACTGATGTTTGGTTCTTAACATATGGTATCAGAGCTCAAGGTCTTGGGGTTTCACTGCTACATCTGAGACACCATGGAATTTTCGCTATAATTTTTTTTCTACAATGTTTCAGAAGAAACGGCTTGGAGGATATTTATCAGACGGATCAAGGTACGTCGGGTTCAAAATTTAGCTCTTGAGGCATTATACTTTCAGAGATACAACCTGTACAAGATAGGGTTCTAGAATCATCCTGAAATGAGCCATTACGGAATTTTCACTATAAAAAAATTTATGTAATGTTTCGGACCTTGAAATCCAGAGGCCATTTACAGAAATTAGAAAGGTATCTGTGGTAAAAATTTCAGCTTCTAGGTCATGTTAAATTTGTAGATACACCTTGTGTAAGATAGGGTATCTGACTAGTCCTATTGACTAGTTTCAAGAAGGTGTTCCAGGTAAAACAATCATAACTTATTGATAGAGTATCCAAATTGAGTGGGATTGGTTTCATTGGATTTTGTATAGTCTGTATCATTTTGGGTGTGAGTTTCAGAATTTGATATCAATTATTTTGTGCGGGGCATGCTATACAAGTGAGATCTCCTAGAAAGGCCAAAAATCGACAAGTTGTGAGGAAGTTACCGTAAATTCCACTTGGAACATCCAATTTTGATCAGACCTGTGGCATTGCAGAGAAGAAATATCAGAGAACTTCCTAAAAGAAAGTTTCATACCCAGAAGGGCCGAAACTTGGGAGATAGAATAGAATAAATATTGTCTAGCAGAACTGCCTCAAAATCAAGATTCAAAAGTG
>JASDQU010031767.1:41996-54221 GCA_032191745.1 Picea mariana | reverse complement strand
AGGTTTCTCAATAGTGATCAAACACTCTTATGCATAAGCTATATCCGCATGTCTGAAAATACCCTCTAGTCATTTGGTCGAAATGATCCTGGGAGCATCATTTGACATGCCTCTCAAAACCACCTTCCTACCATTTGCTTCTTTGAACTCCATCTCCATGGATTGGTATTCAACCAAATTTTTTCCTATGTAAACAAGCCATTAGACACCTAATATGACATTGGTGTCTTGCAACTCAACTATATAGAATTCATCGATCACTGTCTAGTTTCCCAATGTTACGCATAACTGTGGGATCTTTTGTGTGCAAGGCATAACACACCCACCAACTACTGCTACATAAAATCCCTCAAAATTCATCGTAGGAATGCCCCTCTTAGCCACCAGGGCTGAGTCTATGAAGTTATGGGTTGCCCCACCATCAATCGGTAATGTGACCCGTTGACCCTGTACTACACCTCAGATCCTGAAGGTGTGAAATCTAGGGACACTCAACAGAGTGGTGATAACTCCACTCTTGACCTCCTCATGTGGTTTCTCCTCAGTTGATCCATCTTTCTCATTGTCATGTAACTGCTCTGCTTCTTCCTCCTCCTCACTATCTGATAACATCTCTATATAATGTGCCTTTCCCTTTCCCATACACTTGTGCCCAGGTTCCCAAGGGTCCTTGCAATTGAAGCAAAGATTTTTTCTTCTCAACTCATTATGAGTTGTATCATCCAAATTCTCCTTACTTGTTCTCTCTTTCTGAAAGGGTTTCTTATCCTTTCCTTTCTGTGGAACGAAAGGTTTGGAGAACATTTTTTCCTTCGGGATTGCATCCTCCATGTCCCGTGTCCTTACAATGGCATTCTGTAAGGTCTTAGGTTTGAATGTCTTTACCCAAACATGTAGTGGCTCGAATAAACCCTATGTGAACAACATCACCAACCCATGCTCAGATATATGTGTCACTATGACTGCAAGACTCTGAAACTTGGTGATGTAAGCATCTGGTGTCCCAACTTGTTTGAGTTGTGCCAAATCCCTGAAGTGTATCTCCAGATATTTTCTGTCAAACTTCTCCATCAACTTCTATGTGAATTCCAAATAAGAGGTGATGTTGGCATGCCCCAAAGTGACCAACCTATGGTACCATCACCCATGGGCCTCCCCATCCAAATGCAAAGTAGTGAATTTAATTGCTTCTACCTCTGATATAGTGTTACACTAGAAGCAAGTGTCCAACTTTTGAACCTAAGCTCTAGTTGTGGATTTGCTTGAACCATCAAAGGATGGAATGGTGAGCTTCCCAATATTCCTCATGAGATCAATGTTTTTTTGTCCTCCCTTGGCCCGTTTCTGTACTTGATATTGCAATAGTCCTGTAGTGACATGGCCACTTGGAAATCCTCTCCCATAATCTGATACTCCCTCAAATAATCATCAAAGGTCTCAACCTGAACTTGTTGCCCCTGATTCTTTGTTTATTGGTTCCCCAAGAATTGTGGCATGAGAGGCGTGGGAATTATTCTACCAGTGATTCTGGTGCCAAATTGTGTGGGAACATGATTATTGTTTCCCTCTACATGGTTTCCATTATTCCCATTGGGACCCCATGCACCATTGTTGCCTCCATGGTGTCCATTAGTGCCTCCATGGTGTCCATTAGTGCCTCCATTACCATTATTACCGCCATGGTTCAAGTTTTCCTGGTTAGTAGCAATCAACTGTGTCAAGAGTTATTACCCTCTAGGATTTGCAAAACCCTATATTCATTATTATCCCCTGTGACTTCTTCTTGTTTTTCCTCTAGTTAGTTTTCTTCTACTATCTCTTCTTGGTTAAAAATATTTTTTGCTCCTTGCTTCATTTTGCTTCTATAAGTGATATAACCTTCTTTGTCTCCTGACCACATGGATTAATTAAACCCCCTCGGGATGGAAGTACCGAGGCTCTGATACCATTGTAATGTCCTAGACACTATTTGCACACTTCTTTGCATTTATATAACAATTTGCAATTGTTTTTGAGTGTTGACTTTCGTCAAACACTTAGGCTATATGTGTCTTTTTCTGTCAAAACCTTCACAATATTGTTGTATAAATTATAATGGTTTTCTGAAGTGTTATGAGTGGATTCTCATGGTTTAATCATGCCAAAAGAACTCCTATAATACAACAAAGATATGGATATCAAGCATAGGGAAAAACCATGATACAAACATATGATATTTTCAAGGAAACACAACAGAGATATTCTTATTTATTTCCAGCATATAATGAGGCACGAAACTAGAAATAACTCATTGATTTTTCTGGTACATTTCATATAATAGGCTCTTTTTTGTTGAAAGAAAAGTGCCGCCAAGAAGTCACCTCCCAATGGCACTTATTTTATTGCAAATAAAGTCGACCCATAGTGAATAAACACCCTTTGTTCCCAGAACTCGACTTGGTAAGAATGAATCCGTCCCAACAAAGAAATATGGTCACTTCCTCCAAGATAATTTGTTTTTATGCAAGGGAAACTCAAATCTATCATCCATCTTAGCATGAGAAGATGATAACTCAACCTCCTATTCACTAAAATGTTCCCAGACTCGTGAAGTGATCCAACATGAAGGAACCCACAAATTTTCCTTGGTGAACTCAACCTCCCACAATCAGATCTCTATCCACTAAGATAAACACGCCCCAAACAAGATGGTATAACCAAAACTTTGCAAACCAAAACTCAACCACCACCTCTGAAACTCAGTCACACATGAAGAAGAATACAACCATCAAAGGATAACTCTGTTGGTGATGAAGCACAATGAATAAATTTGGATGATCTCTTCCCTCTGACCATCCAGGGTGGATAGTCTCACCTCCAAAACCAATCTTCTAAATTCTCTCTAGGGTTTCTATCCCAAAGAGTCCAAAGCCATAAAGAGCTCTATCAAAACAATTTTAGAAAATGCCAAGTGAAAAATGAGAGAGTGTGCCCTCATTTTCCTTTTTATTCTTTGGTTGACCCTTTTACGACCTTCTTACCCTTCAATAAGTTTAAGTGACTTTTCATTATATCCATAGTCACTTGGACACCTTTTCAACTACTTACCCAATGCCACCTTTTACAAATAATTTAATTCCCGCTACGATGACATTAAATAAATAATTAATTCCCCTTTTCCACTGACTATAGCCTACAGGAAATCACTTAGGCTATTTATTCAATCTCTCGGAGGGTTCACTTGGAACAGGACATTATATATCAAATATTTATGATAACATGGTTTGAGTACAATCATTTTTTGGGAATTGGGAGAGTGAAACATGCATGGGAGAAAATGAAATTCAAGTAGAGGAAGAATGTAGTTTTTATAGTTGTGTAGAAGGGGGGGAAATAAGAGATTGGTGTTAAAAAAGCAAGGTATCCATAGTGGATACTAAAGACAACTTGTTGAAGATGGAAATTACATGGAGAATTAGGTTGTTATGCATCTATGTGATTTTTCTATTGAGAAAATTGCTCAAGAGCCTCAAGAAGGTTGTTGTGAGCACTCTTGTTACATACGAGATTCCTGGAGTCCCCAAATGGGATATTTCCTGGCCAAATTATGCTAGAGCCTTGGAGGGAAGTGAGATATCCCGAGGGATTGCATGGCAGGGAAAGGGATCACATTCCTTAGGTTGTGTAGGTTGTGGGGAAAGACAACTGGTGGATTGAAATTGTTGTAAGAGTTAGCATTCTAGGTACTGGGTTGTTGTTTATGAACAATAACTAGCCATAAGAGGCATTCCTTCCTTGTGGAATCATGGACCTAGCTCTTGGGTGGACTACTGTTGAGAGAAATGGAATAGAAAATCCTAATGTTGGGAGGAATGTCCCTCATATGCAGCCAATTGGTGACATTTTTTTATGAGATAAGTGTTTTGGCCACTGTGTATAATTTTTTTGTGTGAATAAAANAGGTTGTGTAGGTTGTGGGGAAAGACAACTGGTGGATTGAAATTGTTGTAAGAGTTAGCATTCTAGGTACTGGGTTGTTGTTTATGAACAATAACTAGCCATAAGAGGAATTCCTTCCTTGTGGAATCATGGACCTAGCTCTTGGGTGGACTACTGTTGAGAGAAATGGAATAGAAAATCCTAATGTTGGGAGGAATGTCCCTCATATGCAGCCAATTGGTGACATTTTTTTATGAGATAAGTGTTTTGGCCACTGTGTATAATTTTTTTGTGTGAATAAAAGTGAAACCTTATATTAATGCCATATGTGTGTTGTACAATAGCTAGTATGAACCACCTGTTCGACCACAAATGGGAAACCAGAACAGGTGGCATCATAATGTCCAGAAATTGACACATTGTCCCGAGTGCTGGCTTTGTCGTAGCTAAATTGCTTACACAAAAAATTATAATCTTGTTGCCTGAACAAAAAATTACAGTCTTTTTGCAACTTATCGCTAGGACTAGTTGTAGACAGAGCTACTATAATCCTAACTATGTAAAAAAAATAGGAAAAAACTGTATGATCGTCTATCCTATTGTCGTGGTGAGCTGGACCATTAATCCCTCAACTAGAGTAAGAAAAAAAACAGAACCTGAAGACTTCAATCCTTAGATGAGCTGGGTTTTCCATGTATTATGTAGGCCAAGGTGAACCGTTGTCTGCATGTAGGGCATATGGCGCGCGTAGGATAATCCATCAAGGCATCAAACAAGATTTTCATCCTTTGACCAAGGATTCTTTGGGAATGCATCTGGTCATCCTGTCTCTGTCGAATTTCGAATAAGAGCAGAAGGTGCTCCTCCACCAAGCAGTTGGTGAAATGTTGAGGTTGATCCTCCTTCGCTTCCTGTCCAACCACCTCTGCGATGATTTCCTCTGCTTCCTGTCCAGCAACCATTGCATTGTCCGCCAATTGCCAGCTCAGGGGGATTTCCTCCTCCACCTTACAACACTCGTCATCGTAGTAGGGGTCACCAGGTTTGACAATTAGGGGGGCAAGGAGATTGGTGGCCAGGGGAAGGCGCGCGCCTAAAGGTGGAACCTCCTCTTTTACCAAGTTCAGGCTAGGGAGCGGAGGAGGGATGGACAAAGGGAGGTGAGCTCTGGAGGAGGACGCTTCCACTTTGACCGAGCTGACACTGTGAAGCTGACTGAAGAGTATCCTACATCCTCTAGGAAGAGTGTCGAGGGCTCGCAAAATGAGCAATGAGGGCTCGTTGGGAAGGGGTGAGCCTATTTGCTCGAGAGAGGGTGCTGTAATAACGAGCACTCCTCTTGGATTTTCCCCTCTCCCAAGGCATGTTGGAGGGAGCGTGGAGGTGGAGGGTTATAGGAATGGAGGCGGATGGAGGGTGTTGAGGGGAGTGGGGGGGAACAGAGGTACTGAGAGGGTTCTTGAGGTTGTTGGGCATGAAAGGTGAGTGGAGGGTGTTGCAACTGGGTGAGAGGTCTCTGGTGCACGAAGGAGTGTTACAGAGAGAGGTAATTCTGAAAAATCTGGGAGAGCCAAAGAGCTGGACCGGAGGAATGCACTAGGCCAGATGAGAAATGGAATAGAACGCTAGGACAAGAGCCTATTTAGACCCCTTAAAGCCATTGAAACCTGATTTGACAGCCACAACAGTTGGCCCTTGACCAAGTTTTGGAGATCCTTGGTCACTTCTGACCTATTTTGGGACTTCGACAAGCTGTCGAAGGCGGAGCACAAGTCGAAGCAGAGATCGTGAGATCTCGGCCCCTTGTTTAGGGATTTTTGGGTTTTGGGCTTATGTAACGGGTATGGGGATGTCGGCCCATGGGTTTACCCATGTTTAGGCCCATTTTGTAATGTATAAATAGAAATCTAGGCGATGTAAGTAAAGGGCGCAAGTGTGTGATGCTAAGTGCTAAGTGCAAGTCATAGTTGTACATGCTTTGTGCATGTTGTGTGAGACTTGCAAGGCTAAGTGCAAGTGACTGTAAGAGACTATGTAGAGGATTTGTGCTATAATCTAGCTCGGGGAAGGAGGATCTAACAAAGTGCACGCAGATCTCATGTCCTATGCGGAGTAGGATCTTATGGCTCTGTGCATGTAGAAGATTGACAAAAGACAATAAAAGAGTAGAAGATTTGGTGGACGTATCCCCGGGCTGGGGGTGAACCATGTATATCCTGTGTTGCTATGATTCGTGCGATGTATTGATCTATTTACGTATTTACTTTCTTAGTGCTTTGATATAGATGAATGATAGATAGATCTGTGATGCTTTATGCTTAATAATGTGGATGAATGTTAGATCTAACCTATGTGAATGTGCTTAGTGCTTGAATATACTAGATCTGGGTGAATACTGCGTTGACCTGTTGTTAGGGTTTACCTGCGCTGTAAGTTAAGGCTGAATACTAACGATCTATAGATGTTAAGTGTTCTGTTAAGGTGTTACAATCACATATATGTGTCCCAGCTAAGGTTGTAGACACTGGAGTCTTGCAACCACCCCTGCCTCTACCTCGGGTGAGACTACATATGCTTAGCAGGTGTTGCCGAAAGGGACGGTAGTTAGGGTTTTGTTGGTGCGCTCTTGAGCGTTGAACCTTGGGTCTGCCCTTGTGCCAACAAATGGTTCCGTTGTCGGGACCTGAAAATGTGATTGTTGGGAACTGAAGAAAAGAGAAAGCTCTATGCGTAGATCTGTTGCCCTAGTGCGCAGTATTCTACTTGAATTTTGAAGCTTTGTGCTAAGAAGAGAAGTCAGATATGAAGAAAAGAGGTAAGATATTAAAGCTTTGTGCTCTGATAAAGGTAAGAACAGTGAAATTTTTTGATTGAAAAGGTAAGATAAGTGAAAATTTTTATTTTTAAAGTATGAATCTAGGTATGTTTGATAAATTTTGTCCTAGCTTAAAAACTAGGGCACAACTAGAAGAAAGAAGATTCGGTATGAGTAGATCTAATAGAAATTATGAAAAATATGTTATTCCTATGCACAGAAAGAATGTTTGGACTAACAAATGGACGCAGGATCCTAGAAATAATTTTTTGCAGGTTAGTTACTGTGACCCTAGTGCGCAATACATGAAAGGTTGGGGATCATTTAAAAGAAAGAGAGAATTAATTGTTTGCTATAGTTGCAGAAGACTAGGACATCTTGCTAAGGAATGCCCTGGTAGAGGTCCTATTTGCTTTTGTTGTAAATCTATAGACCATGAAGTTTTGGATTTCCCTAGAATGATTGCTAAGGTTGAAAGAATGAATATGAGACAAGAAAACCCTGAGGAAGATCAAGAAACTAAGACCATAGCAGAACCCCAGAAAGAATCAGAGAATGTCTTGCTACAAATGAAAGAAACCCTGAATGATCACAAAAATATCAACTTATCAGAGATCTTCAAAGAAAAAGAGTGCATAGAAATGAGAATAGGAGACTTCGACATTGACTGTGTTCTGGATGAAGAAACACAGGTAAATATCATCATAGAAAGAACCTAGGAAATTTTAGGAAAGCCTATTATGATTCCTTCATTGGGAGGAATAGTATTATTCAGAGGAAAGCTGATAACCCTATGTGGAAGACTCACCCAGATATCTATGAGTGCTCATGGAACTTCGACAGAGGAAGATTTTGAGGTTGTTAAATTTATTGAGAGTGACACCCCATTTGCTATGTTACTATGAAAAACCTGGATTGAGCAGGTTCAGACTAGAAGAAAAGAAGAGGAAGCCCTAGAACAAAAAAAGCAAGAATTAAAATATTTCATGACTAGGAGGATAGTGCACTTGATTGCAGAACAAGAGAATAGATCGAAGTTGTTTACGACCAAAAACTTGGATGTTGAACTTGAAAGAAAACAAGAAGACTCACAAAAGAGTGGAGCACCTACCCCAGACAAAGAAGAAGTATTTCCCTTGAACCCTATGAAAGAATCTCAACAATGCAAAGTTACTATGCCAAAAGAAGATAAGAATCATAATGAAAAGAGAAATACTGAGACGAAGATCATAGGGAAGAAGGCTAGAAAGCTTAGTAAGAAGAGAGCAAAGATAGAGAAGTTGCAGAAGGTTCCAGAGGGGACTTCGTAGAAGGAAGGCTTGCAAAACTAGAAATTCGTCGGGATATCAGAACAACGCAACATGGCACTTTGCCATGGAAAAGCAATATAACCGTTGGAGGCATTATGACCGTTAGATCGACGCCCCCAAATGGTTAGAACAACAGTTATGACCAAAAATCTCATCTTCAGACCGTTGGGACCACGCTGCAATGGACATAACCGCATTGATGAAGACCTATTGTTCGTTGGAGAAGACCTGTTACATCGCTGTCTACTTATTCCGTCGACTGTTGCACCGAGAGCACTTTTGCGAATTGTATCCAAGCCAACTCATTGCTACTGCGTTGTGTTTACTAAGATCGACACTTGTTCTATTGCAGTGAAGCATTCATTCATCAATCTGAGTTATCCGATCTTGAGCATGTATGTTGGACAGACTCAACGCAACTGAAAAGTGTGTAGAAGAAGTTCTAGTCAATTTAATGGACGAAAAAGTAATGTCTGTCGGGATTCAAGCATCTTTGAAGAGAGGAGTGCAAGCCTCCCGATCGACTACTCGCGGATCCGGACCATCTCGAGTTGCAGCCAAGAAAAGAACCAAGCATCGAGATGAATTAGCGAACGTGAAGTTAATCCCGACTATCTTTCCCGACTACATCCTGCCTTTGGCTGGTGCAGTGAGTCGTGACAGTGTCCTGAGAGACTTTGATTACACCCTAGTTACTGCATACCTCCTAAAGGGGATACGTGTAGTTAGAACGCATCATGATAAGATCGCGACATTAAAATTCAACGAATTCAACCTAGGAGACCACAAGAACCACAATATGCTCGCTCCTCACAGATACTTGACTAGGACGAAGGGGAAGAACTCGAAAATAATCCCCCAACCATGGACTATGAACCTCGCGTAGTCCACCATCCTCAATGTGATGAAGATTCCACATTTCGGAAGGCACCAGGAGGTTAACACGTGTGTTAAGCTCCTGCTATCATATTACCATGGCGGCTATCTATGGCTAGACAAACGCATCACAGTCGATCCGACGCTGATCCATAGGATCATTGGATTGAGCATGCAGGGACCCGACCCACATGACTTCTACCCAGGGAAGGCTGCAGATCAGGCATTGACACAGAGGATTAAAGACACATATGGTGATGTAGAAAAGGGGACGCAAGGCTACAAGGTAGCTTCCATCCAGAATGACATAGTGCGCCTGGCCTGCTAACTGATCGCAGGAAAGCTCGTGAGAAAGAATAGGCTATAGTGGCCCTAAATCAAGCACAAGAGGAAATGGTAGAGCAACGTCGAGTTGCGCAACAGGAGAAGGATGACCTCCACACCAAGTTTGAAGAGGAAAGAGTACAGGTCAAGCAAGAGAGAGAGCAGTTGCTCGCAGAGCAACTCAGAGTCAAAGAAGCAGTCAGCAGAGCACTTCGCTCTATGACCGGCTTAGAGCAGAAAGCAAAAGAACTAGTAGAGCATCAAGTAGTGCAGCTTGCGGAAGCTATCCAACAACTTCAATAGAGAATCACAAATCTAGAGCTACAAACAGTGCCAAGTACCCCGCAGGACGTGCGAGATCAAAGAGAAGCCACTGCTCGAAGCACAGTTGAGAGGATCAGAGCTTTCACTCTGGCTTGTAAACAACTTAGCAGTGGAAGTGCACAAACCTATGAGCGACTTACTGAAGAACCTAAACTAAAGGCACTGGAGTCACAGCTCCAGGAGGTAAAGCAACAAGTAACAACAATACAGGCGCAGTTGAATCCCCTGTACGCAGTTGAGAGGATGAAGCGATCACAAGAACAACGCACTGCTCAACAAAAAGTCCACACCATACAGAGCAAAGTCATGGAAGTAACTCAGAGGCTCCAACCAATCCAGGACGAAGCATGCCAACTATTTGAGGAGATTGAAGGTCAAGGAGCAGAGCTGGAACAAGTAGTCAATGCATTCGAACATCGCTTAGAGGGACCTTTCAACGAAGCAGTTATCCAAGAGTTTGTCGAGCAGGAGGCCTTGGCGCAACAACAGGTCGAAGAAGCTCGAGCCAAGATCAAGGATTTTGAAGCAGAGATACCCAGTCCGGAGTGACTCGGGATGAGTTATAAGTGAGTGTTGGGGGCCTGTTGGCCCTTGACCAAGTTTTGGAGATCCTTGGTCACTTCTGACCTATTTTGGGACTTCGACAGGCTGTCGAAGGCGTAGCGCAAGTCGAAGCGGAGATCGCAGGATCTCAGCCCCTTGTTTAGGGATTTTTGGGTTTTGGGCTTATGTAACGGGTATGGGGATGTCGGCCCATGGTTTTACCCATGTTTAGGCCCATTTTGTAATGTATAAATAGAAATCTAGGCAATGTAAGTAAAAGGCACAAGTGTGTGATGCTAAGTGCTAAGTGCAAGTGATAGTTTCACATGATTTGTGCATGTTGTGTGAGACTTGCAAGGCTAAGTGCAAGTGACTGTGTAGAGGCTTTGTGCTGTAATATAGCTCAAGGAAGGAGGATCTAGCGAAGTGCACGCAGATCTCCTGTCCTATGCAGAGTAGGATCTTGTGGCTCTGTGCATGTAGAAGATTGACAGAAGACAATAAAAGAGAAGAAGAGTTGGTGGACATAGCCCTAGGCTGGGGGTGAACCACGTATATCTTGTATTTCTATGCTTTGTGCGATGTATTGATGTGTTTATGTATTTACTTGCTTAGTGATTTGATTTAGATGAATGATAGATAGATCTGTGATGCTTTGTGCTTAATAATGTGGATGAATGCTAGATCTAACCTATGTGAATGTGCTTAGTGCTTGAATATACTAGATCTGGGTGAATACTGTGCTGACCTGTTGTTAGGGTTTACCTGTGCTGTAAGTTAAGGCTGAATACTAACGATCTAAAGCTGCTAAGTGTTCTGTTAAGGTGTTACAATCACAGATCTGTGTCCTAGCTAAGGTTGCAGACACTGGAGTCCTACAACCACCCCTGCCTCTACCTCGAGTGACTGCATCTGCTTTGCAGGTGTTGCCGAAAGGGCCGGTAGTTAGGGTTTTGTTGGTGCGCTCTTGAGTGTTGAACCCTGGGTCTACCCCTGTGCCAACAACAACCTCCATTAAAGCCGAGTTGATGGCCAAATCGATCCTGGTATGCCTGGTCTGGCCGGATCGTGCGTCCATTAACCCAGTTATTCCAATCAGGCGCACTACCATTACTCCTCTCATGGTGTGAGCCATGGGGGATTTAATGTCCTTGGGCTGGTGACTGGGGTTAATAACTCCCTTGGCTACCTGGTGCCAAGTGTCCTTTGACTCTGACTAGGTGGCACCCCATCTGGGTGGCCACTGTGTATAATTATTGTGTTTAAGTGTTGCATTTTACTCTATATTTTATGTGTTTGAGTGTTGTTGGGTATGCTTTTATATTTACATTCATGGTTTTAAAATCAATGTTAATTGTGTGAGCATATTTATCATGTTGCATGCATATATTTTTAATGGGTATCATAGTATTTTCATTTTTTCATGGTAATAGGTACATTACAAAACACATTCATCGCCCCCCTATGCATTAGTTATGATGTCTGATTTTGCGATGATGGATGGTGGTTATGGAAACATTGGAGATAGATTTTTGAATCCTAGTTTAGTTTGGATGGTGGTGAGGTTATCTGGAAGGTCATCTTGTCTTGGTTCAGCTTGGATGGTGGTGAGGTCCTTTGATAATGGACCTGTTGATATCAGTGTTGGATTAAATATTTTCATATTGGCTCTTGCTATTGGATGAGCATGTTCGAGTCTTCTCATCATGGGCATCCTCACAGGAAAACTTCAGAGGATAACAAGGATGAGGAAGCCGACCCTAACCAGAAGAATATGGCTTCAATCGGGCATGTTGTTGAGGTTCATCACCTTAGATTTCTAGTTGAGGTCTACGACAAGGTTGTAGAAATTGAGGACATAGTTTAGGAAGATCATGGATGAATCCACAACATTCTAATTGATGTGGAGGTCCAACCTTGGCTCACTGATCTAGGTCATACCAAAGGTTGAGAATCCAAATATGCTTGAATTTTGGAATTGTATTAGCATGTGAAAGGTATGGTGGCATGTGATTTGGAAGCTAAGGATCATTAAACCCACAACATCCTACAAAGTATAACTTAGATGGAAGCTCGTGTGGAGAAGAAAATGTACACGATGGAAGCATGAATCAT
>JASDQU010031767.1:19675-30280 GCA_032191745.1 Picea mariana | reverse complement strand
TGAGAATATTACATGCCTCATAGTGTTAAGCATTACAATTTCATATACTCAAGTGTTTAAATAGAGGCCAAGCTAAATGTTACAAGGATGGGTTGTGTTCATTGCAATAGGAAGTTGGGTGTTGTAGACTTAGCGAGATTGGAGGTTTGATGCTATATACATTTTGGGCATCATATGGAAATGGAAATAGGTTTGTGCTATGTGTTGTAAATAGTTGTTTTTGATGATATTGTCTTATAAAATGAATCTTATAAACGGATGTAGAGGAAATCAAACATTGGTTTTGAATTTTTTTTAATATGTATGCAAAGTGATTGGGTACAACGATTGGGACTGTTATTGTTTTCTATTTTTACTTTCAATTTGCTATGCTTGTTTTAAGTAATTAGTTTTCATATTTTCATTGGAGAAATTAACTAAATCTAGAGATTAAAATAACACATAATTACCAACAAAGAGAAATTGTAAATTCTTAATATTTGTTTAAAAAATGTTTTTCTTGGGTTGAATGTGAGGATAATCATAATCATTTTTCAGTGTTATGATTTGTGTTTCAATAAAACGACCTAAATAATACAATTTCCAACCTCATCTTCTCATTGGAAAACCTTACATGCTTGTAATTTTAGTTCATTCACAAAACAATTTTCAACCTCATCTTCTCATTGGAAAAACTTACATGCTTGTAATTTCAGTTCATTCATTGAGTGATAGGCACTTTGAGATTTTTTGTAAACATTATTTAATAAGATTAATTTGTGAAGAAACTATGCTATTGTTTTGGATTATGTTGAGAACGAAATGTAGATAGCAATAACAAGCAAAATGATAAAGTTAGTTGTAGTCTAAACGTTCTACGAAATGACTCTTTTCTGGCGATATTTTTGGGGGACATTTGCCTGAAATCCATAAGAAATTGTTAGATCCATAGATTTGAGTGATTATCTTTGTATAATACGAGTGCCCCAAGGGTTTTCAACATGTTGAATCCATTTCTGCATTCATAAATGGATTTTAAACAACAAAAATAGTGATTTTGTGCAAATTTATATCGTCGGATTCTGATGAAAAAAGCCATTTCGTAGAACAGTTAGACAATGCCATAAAGATATTGCAAAGAGCATAGTAATAGAGTGAAACTCAAACTCTATGAATGAATGAAATAATAAAACATTGAAGTATGCAAAGCAATACAAATTGGCTAGAATGGTGGTAACTTATCTTTGAGAAGAGATGTCTTGACTACTCTATTTGGTCATGCTCATTTAAAAAAAAAAAAAAACTTATCACGTGATGTTGAAAATGCCTTTTTGATATAAAGTCTACAACTCTAAGAGGCAAAAAGCCTCAAGATTCAAAATCTTAACCCTAAGAGATAAGGTGGCAATAGGAATGGGGCCTATTCTCGAGGTTGCAACATTCACATAAGAACTCCATTTGGAACGTTTCTTGGATTGTTACACAACTTATTATGAGCTCTATGTATTTGGTTTATGTTGTAATCAAATATTTCTAGGTTGTCTCAATTGCCAAAAATGCACCGAAAATTCAAAACCTACAAAACTGTTGTAAAACTAACAAGGTGTAGCACTATTTTTTAGTAGGTGGAAGATTTGGGTGGCCACATGTATCCACTTGGATTAATTGTCCCCCTTTAAGAAGAAATGGTTCCCATTATGTCAATGTAATATACCCAACCCCCTACACTTCATTAAGGAGGTGGGGTATTTGAAATTTTTCCTCTTATACAAAGTTTTAAAGTCACTTTTGAGTTCACCATTGCATTTTACTTGTCAAGAGCTTTCCAACAACTGCATTCTTACTCAATTTTGAGCTATAGGCACAAAGTTATTGCCCTTTAAAATTCCTCAAGATATTTTTCTCTCTCTTGCTACGTCATCTTAATAAAATGGGCACGCTAGCAGGGTACAATGACATGTCACCATTGTGCATGCACCCCTAAGTTTCACACTTCCTGAGGCATATCACATCCATGCAATTTTTTCTCGGTGCAATATGTTGCACCATAAAATTTATAGTACAACATATCTTTTTTTTTTTTGAAAGTGAGTTGAGATTCTATATTACTGAGTAAAATATTGTACAAAAAAGGGCTGAGGGGTGTCCCCTGATCTGTCAAAAGGAAACCAGATCAGGGGTCCCCAAGCTGCGCTATCTACATTAGCGAAAGGATGGTTGGGCCGCCACTCGGGGAAACCGACCCAGTTTCCATAAGTTCGTTTGAAAACAAAAAAAAAACTATACCATCGGAAATGCATAAAAGCGAGAGCATATAACATGAGTTGTTCCTATACTGATAAACAAAAGAACTTGATCTGAATTGCGCTATTCCACGCAGATTGGGTGGATTTCATCTCCTTCCTTCCTTACCTCGTTTTCCTTTTTCTGCTCCACTGTGCACATCCTTCTGATGCTGGTTGTTGTTCCGCGTCGATCTGCTGGAGTGATGTCCATGTGATGGACATAGTGAAGGTAGAGTTGGAATTGACCAGCCAGTCGGTCTATTTTTTCGCCTTGGTTCCTCTGGTCCTCTACTATGCCTCTTGCGCTAGCCTCCAAGTCACTGAGACGGCTCAGGATTTCTATGATTTCCTTCTTGCGGCCTCGGTTTTCCACCCTGCTGGTCTCATTCTTTTCTACTCTTAGCTTGCATATTAGTATTTTTGTACGCCAGGATTCCTCCACCGTTTTGTGGTAGAGGGTTTTCCTGGGCTGTGTGGCCCTTGGGTCCCTTAACCCGTCTACTTCTTGGATGAGCTCTGCCCAGGATTTTCCCTAGCGCTTGGTGTTGACTTCCCGCTCCCATTTGTTGATGACTTCTTTACCCTTTGTATCTACCTACTCGAGGAAGGTGCCTTTAGCCTCTCTGGCTGCCTATTCCATCCTAGTGATCTTCCGGACGCTTATTGGGAGTTCCTCCCCCTGGGCCTCCCTATTACTCTGGGTGTTCTTCGTTCTTACCATATTTTCTTGTAAGTCGTGGCTTTTGTCGTGATTTCTTTCTCTGCTAATACTCTCCCCTTCCTGGTCTCTGGAATTGCTTCTAGTTGGTCTGTCGCCATCCCTGATGCTTCTTCTTTAATAAAGTTTCCCTAGAGGTGGTCTTATCCAAGTAATCATTTGTCTCTCATAAAGGCGTATCCTTTGGTCCTTTATCTCTGTTTCTGAGTGTGTGTGATTGGGATCTCTGTCGTCATTCCAACACCAATATTTTTCCTTACACGCTGTTCTCCAATCATTTCCTCTCTCAGAACCTTGGTGTGGATGAGGTGTACCCATACCTGCTCTTAGGCTATCCCTTTGGACTTCGTCCTTTGCCAGTTGTAGCTTACCCTTTCCATTCTCCCACGGCCAGCCCCTGTACTTCTTTATATTGACAGGACCTTGGTTTCGTACCCCTTCTTGTGGTGTGACTGTGATCTGCATTGTAACTCATGTTTAAAAGGTGGCCTAACGGATTCGGCCTAGATCCTACTGGTCCTTCGTTTAATTCTGTGTCTCCAGCGTCGATGTGGTCACCCGTACTTCGGCTGCGGTCATAGTCCTTTGTCGTTAGTTGGGTACAGTTTGTCCGAAACTGGCCACTTGGATGTTAATCCATGTGGCATCCAATTTTGATCCTTCCTTGTCGACCCCTTCGTTAGCAATTCTATCCGTGAGTCCATTTGCTGACCGGCGGACCCAGCGCAACTCCATTGTGATCCATGTCTGCAAATGCTCCTAAATCTTCTGCAGATAGTACGCCAAGCGCCAGTGCCTCTGTATTTTTCCCACTTTGGTGCCGTTTTGGAGTTTCCTTACTATGTTGATGACTAGCATGGAGTCGCCTTCCACTATTACGTTTTCCATTCCTTCCCTGTGTAGTATCTCCAAGCATGTCTCCAATGCTCCAAATTACGCAACGTTGTTTGTTGAGTTCCCAAAATTTCCTGTGTATAGTCGGATAATTCTTCTTTGACTGTCCCTGATTACTCCCCCCATACCGGTCCGTCCTGGGTTACCCTTCGATGCCCCATCGAAATTTAGCTTCAGGGAGCCATCTGGTGGCGGTTTCCAATTGCGCTCACCTAAACTTAGTTGTGGCACCCGTCTCACATAATTGGGGTTGTGTCTTCCTTTCACTTGGAAAGCCTCTAGAATTCGGATATCCCGATCAGTGAGTTACGATCCTCCTGTTCGGAGGTTGCGGCTCTGTACCGATTCCCTTGTCATGGCTATTATTGTTTCCTTGATCTTTCCGACCGTCCAACTTTGGTTCTTGAAGATGCGCCGATTCCTTTCCTTCCAAATTGCCCAAATGATCATGCCAGGGATTAGGGTCCAACAAAGATTCACCTCTTCATTGTCGCTGTAGTTTTCCTCCCAGGTGTTTATAGTTGTGGAAATATTTCTTCTGATCCTATTAGATTGACGGAAAATGCCTGCCGCCCAGTCCCATAATTTTTCTCTGTAAGGACATTCATCCAAGAGATGGTTCGTTGTTTCCTCCTTTTCTTCACATAGGTGGCATCTTGGGCCTATGAAACCTCTCTTCTTTAGGTTCTCCCAAGTTAAGATTCGGTTGTGTAGTATTATCCACCAGAATATTTTTATTTTTGGCCATTGGGGGCTATTCCAAAGCTTGTCCCAATGATACGCCGCAACTTCTTGGTCCTGGTTTGTTATGTAGTGGCATACTTCTTTAAGATTGAATTCCCCTCCTACTTTGTGCCCCATCTCAGCTGATCATTTCCATCAGTGACTGCAATTTTCCTTCTCCCCAATTCCTCCTCCACTTCTTTAACTGTTGTTGCAGTCTGGTCTCTAGTCTGTGGGGTGAGAGTGTTCCAGATTCTCCATTTGTTGCGCTCTACTTCTTGTTTCCAGTAATGGTAAACTCGGGTTTTGCCTTGAGCCATCATCTCCTGTTGGAGTTCCTCCTGGCCTAGTTGTTCCATTTTGGGTTCCTGTTGCCAGGCGTCCTCCCAGAATCTGGCGGTTCTGCCATTCCTTATTTCCCAAAAGCTATGTGTCTGGATCCAGGTCTTGTTGTGCCAGGCTAAGTTCCAGATGGCTGAACCTTCCTTGGCGCCTCTGAAGCGGATTTTGTCCTGGTTACTAATATCTGGGGTGTACTTTTCCTTCCACAAGTTAACCCATGGTGTGGTCATTTCTTTGACCCATCTCCACCAAAGCTTCGCCCCATAGGCGTCGTTGGTTACTTGCGGGTCGTGTAGCCCAAGGCCTCCCTTGCTCTTTGGCTTACACACCTTCTCCCAAGCCACTAGTGCCCATTTTTTCCTTGTTTCCACTTCGCGCCACAGGAATTCCCTTTGTATGGTTCTTATTTTTTGTAGAATTCCCTTGGGGACTGGGAAAACTGACATCATAAACGTTGGGATAGCTTGCAGAACCAACTTGGTTAGGATAAGTCTTCTTGCCATGTTGAGGGATCTGAAAGTCCAATTGTTTACCCAGTCTTGAAGCTTGTTGACTATTCCTTCCCGCGTTGACATCTTGTAGGCTTTGTCTGTCAGGGGGATGCCTAAGTACTTGGTTGGGAGGGTTTTGCGTTCAAAGCCCAGGATGTTGGATAAATTCCTTTGGATAGCTGGGTTGGTGTTAAAGAAGAAGATCATTGATTTGGACTGGTTTATCTTAGCCCCCGAGGCTTCCCCAAACTCATCTAAGATTCGTTTGTAGGCTTTTTCTTCCTTGACTGTGGTCATGCCATGAAGTAAGGTATCATCCACGAACTGTTGGTGTGTGGAAATTGTACAATTCTCATAAGGTTTGATACCTTTTATTTCCCCTGTTGCGGTTGCGCTTTTTATGCTTCGACTGAGTCCTTCCATCATTAAGATGAATAAGAAGGGGGACAACGGGTCTCCCTGTCTAATGCCTCTCGTGGGATCGTATGGTTTGGAAGGGGCTCCGTTTACTAGTAGCGAGAAATTTTTTGTGGATACTAGGTTGGTTATCCATCAGATCCAGTGTTGGGTGAAGCCAAAGGCTTCCAGGGTTCTGACTATATAGTGCTAGTTGATTTTGTTGTAGGCTTTCGCTAGTTCCAATTGTATTATCACTCCCCCCTCTTTTCTGAAGCTTCAGGGTGTGGATCAGTTCATGGGCTTGGATAATATTGTCCATTATTTTCCTTCCTTCTACAAACCTCGCTTGCTCTTGCGACACTAGTGTGGGTAGTATTGGTTTCAGTCTGTTGGCTATAACCTTGGAAATGATCTTATACACCACATTGCACAACGCTATTGGTCTGTAACGATCAAGAGTTTTGGCTTCATTTTCTTTGGGGATGAGTCTTATCAAAGTAGCATTTAGTGCTTTTAGGATGGAGGCTGACCTTCTAGAGTCTTTTACTACCTTGTAGACATCCTGTTTGACGACTTCTCAGCAGGCTTTGAAAAACTCCGCTGTGAACCCATCCGGGCCTGAAGCTTTTCCATTGGGCATTTCCTGGAGTGCTTGGTATATTTCTTCCTCCACAATGGGCTTGATCAAGTTTTTGTTTTGTTCTTCTGTTACCAGGCGAGGGATGTGCTGGGTCACCTTTTGTATGGCCTCTGTTCTATCTTGATTAGGTTCCTGGGTGATCCCATGGAAGTGGTTTACTAGAGTTGTTTCGATGTCCTTATGGGACTCTCTTTCTATTCCATTCAGGTCTCTTATCTTCAAGATTTTGTTATGGGCTCTTTTGGCCATGGTTGTTCTATGAAATAACTTGGTGTTCCTTTCCCCTTCCTTTAGCCATCTGATCCAGGACTTTTGTCGCCAGAGAGTTTCTTCCTGTTGGCACCTTTTATCCCATTCTTGGGTCATCTGGATCTCCTCCTTTTTCCTTTTCTCATTGTAGCCCTCCAAAATGCAGGTTTCCTAGAGTTTTTTCATTTTTTCTTCGATATTTTTCTTCGCTTGGTTTATATTCCCAAAGGTGTCCTTGTTTCACTCCTTGAGCCTATATTTGATATATTTTAGTTTCTTGTAGAGTTTGAACATCCTTGTCCCTTGCTCCGGTTGCTCTTCACTCCACCACTGTTTGATATTTTCCTTGAAAGTCGGGTGTTCCATCCAGAATTTCTAGAATCTGAAGGGTATGTTCTTTGGTGTGGTCTGGAAGCCTGCTTCTAGTTGCACTGGCCAATGATCAGATCCCCCCCATGGAAGTATGTTGCAGTCTAAGGTTAGCCCCTGCATAATGACTGACTCTGACACTAGGAATCTGTTGAGTCTTATTGCTACCTGATGTTGGCTCATTCGATTATTATTCCAGGTGAAATGGCCATTTTTGGTTTTCATATCTACCATTTCCGTTGTGTCTATGAATTTTGAGAATTCTTCCGCATCTCTATCCAATCTTCTTGTCCCTCCTTTTTTATCTGCAAGTGATGTGATGATGTTGAAATCCCCAACTAGGATCCAATGGAGGTTGTTGGCTCAGTTTTTGAGGTCTGCTAGATCGATTAGCATTCCTCTCCTATCCTCTGGCACCTGGGGTCCATACACATTAGTGCATAAAATCTCCTCTATGTTCCCAATGATTTGCATGTGGACCGTAATGGTATGCCTTGTCGCTTCAGCTGCTATTAGGCCTAGTGCTTGTGGGTTCCACAGGGTGAGGATGCCTCCTGCCATTTGGTGGCCTCAAATGGCCACCATCTTATACTTGCGCCATTGTTGTTGACTGACTGTTTCCATTCTTTTTGTATTACACTTGGTCTCTTGGATAAAACAAAGATCCGGTTGTTCCTGTTTTAGTCTATTCCTAATAATTCGTTGTTTTCTTGGGCTGTTTAGGCCTCTTATATTCCATGTTATAACCTTCATTTAAACATGCGTGGGGGAGTTAGGGAAGAGTTTTTTGATCTTACCCGAGTTTATCAGTAGCGCTCCAAGCTCCTACAGGGCTACATTGTTGGATTTCCTGCCTTTTTTCCTCCGCATCTGTTTGGGTGAGAGTTGTGGTTGTACCTCGTCGGATTTGACTCCTAGGTGTCCAATCTCCCCATGTGCTCGCTTTTGGCCTCTATCTTTGGCTTCCTCCCTTAGGAGGAACGGGTACTGGATGCGGTCTAGTTGCTCTGTTGGTACATTCTCCACTCCCTGTCTTTTCCATTGCTCAAGTATGTTCGTGAGGTCTATCCCTTCCCTTTCCACCAGGTCTCTGAGTTCCGGATCTTCTGTGCCTACTTCGCTCAGTGTCATTTCCACCTCTCCCTCTGCGTCTTGCATGGGGGTGTTGTCATCTATGATTTCTCCTTCCATCAGAGTTGCATAGTGTCACACACCCACTACGACAACTAAGATTTTCCTTTTTTTTTTTTTTCTTTTCTTCAAGGGGCAGAATCCCCGAATTTCTATGGGGCCTAGCGCAGACCATCCCTTCCCTTATCCTCCTCCATGTGATCGTTGGCTATGACCACAAGCCTTACCAAAAAGGCGCTTCTGGGTTTCGCAATTCGGGGAATTGCAATGCAAGCGTTCCCCCTTTCCTTTTTTTTTATCCTCGGGACTCGAAAGCCCGGTATCATCCGAATCTACGGTCCAGATCGTCGGCTTGATCAACGGCCCGGATTAAATCTCGACATTCTACTTTTCAGAATTTCTGGTGGGGTCTTCACTCTTATTCCTCCGATGTCCAGATTCCCGGTGGCTTTAGACCTTCGCCACGCGTCCCCTACAAATGGACGGTCCAAATTATTTCGGGAGCCGAAATGTCGATTCCCGAGTTTTGACCCTTAATTAACTGCTAGCACCTACCTCCTCCTTCTACCACATGAATCTACCCTGTGACCTAGGGCTCATCCATAGAGCGCGTCAAGGTTTCGGGTACCGGGATTTCGTGACTAGCGAAAACGAGGGGTCTTACCCTTTGGTTTCCCGGGTGCCGAAACGCCGAAACCTATTCACGAAAAACTGACTCATCCACAGAGCGCGTTGGGGTTTCGGGTACCGGGATTTCGCAACTTGCGAAAACAGGGGTCTTACCCTTTGGCTTCCCGGGTGCCGAAACGCTGAAGCCTATTCACGCAAAACCGGCTCATCCACAGAGCGCCTTGAGGTTTCAGGTACCAGGATTTCACAACTTGCGAAAACGAGGGGTCTTACCCTTTGGTTTCCCGGGTGTCGAAACACCGAAACCTATTCATGCAAAATTGGCTCATCCACAGAGTGCGTCGGGGTTTTGGGTACCGGGATTTCGCAACTTGCGAGAACGAGGGGTCTTACCCTTTGGTTTCCCGGGTGCCAAAACGTTGAAACCTATTCACGCTAAACTGGCTCATCCACAGAGCGTGTTGGGGTTTTAGGTATCGGGATTTCACGACTTGCAAAAACGAGGGGTCTTACCCTTTGGTTTCCCGGGTGCCGAAATGCTGAAACCTATTCACGCTAAACCGACTCATCCACAGAGCACGTTGGGGTTTCAAGTACCAGGATTTCACGGCTTGCGAAAACGAAGGGTCTTTCCCTTTGGTTTCTCGGGTGCCAAAACACCGAAACTCCGAAAACCTGAGAGAACTACTCTCTCTTGTACAAGGTTTCCAAACTCAGATCACATGATCCTTCAGCGGGTTCTTGGGTAATTATCCCTAAGCTTGGTGACTTGACTGAAAAGCCTTCCTAATTATCCAAGCTATGAACTCTGTGTCAGGGGTAAAGTAAACTCGTGGTTTTACTAAAATGGTAGTCTTTTCAAGGAACTCACTCTAGCTCTAGAATGCGAGGGAACTTCCCGGGAGGAGGTGCCTTCGGGAAATCAAACCAGGACATAGCGCAAGTCAAGTGGATGGAACAAATCTCAAGGGAACGGACTCGTATTCTGAACTTATCCATTCTATACCTAAATCGATTATGGTCATATGAGTATAAGCATGCATTCACTATTTCTGATCAAAACACAAGGCAAACACTTCAATACAAAAACCATTTATGAGCGTATAAACATGAGCATGCATCCAGGATATTCAATTCAAGATACAAGATATAAACACTTATTAGAAACACCATGTGTGACGCGACTGCTGAGAGGGGTGCTCGTTTCCACCCAACCGTAGGCTCAGTGACTCCAAACGGATTTACCACTAGCCACCCCCGAGCTATACCATGATGCTTGAGGTTCAGTCTCCTACTTCCAGCTCAACAGAAGTCAAGGATGAAGGCTATTCTCCTTCTCCTCTGTTCAGAACTCCCCGTATTTCCCAAGTTTCTCCCGGTTCTCTTCTACGATCCCTGTCGTGCGTGTTCTCCCTCCTCCCCCTTACCACACTTCCTCTCTTGCCTTTTCTCTGCAAGATTGTGTGTGGCGTGAATTTCCCCATCCCTGGTCAGGTCTGGGAGCTGTTACGGATGGGCGGTTCACCCCCATCCCCTCATTAACTCTTGAGGAGCCTCCCCACCTACCAATCTAACGGGAAATCCATTCCAGGGTCAGAGAGTTGCTTTGGTCTTTGAGCAAGTAAAAACCAGTACGGTATTGGCTCGGTGGAAGTTAACAAAACCATTCCAAGTCCCTTCCACCACCTCTCATTAGCCATCGTGGTCTCTTTTAGCACATCCCCCTCCCAGCAGTTATGCAACACATAGTCATAA
>JASDQU010031766.1:0-22221 GCA_032191745.1 Picea mariana | reverse complement strand
AGGGAGTACTACAAGTAACCAACACTCAAGTGGAGGTAACAGACAACAGAACCAGAATCAAAATTTCCAAGGTCACAGACAATAGCACCAGAGTCAGAATTTCTAGCCTCAAAGAGGCAGAGGGAGAAGATCAAATGACAAATCAATCATACAATGCTATTACTGCAAAAAGTATGGGCACTATGAATTTGAATGCAGGAAGAAGCAAGCAGATCATCTCTCAGGCATAGCACATGTGTCAAATCATACGAGAGAAACCTCAAGAGGTATGTTTCTCTCATGCCACAAGACTGAAGAACAACCTAAAGATCTATGGTTGTTGGACAGTGGATGCAGCAATCACATGACAGGTAACAAAGATTTACTTTCATGCATTGATTCTTCCATTTCATCTGATATTACACTTGGCAATGACTCCTTAGTCAAAGTTCAAGGAAAAGGAATTGTACCAATTCTTACTAAACAAAATGTAAAGAAAGACATAAACAATGTCGATCATGTTCCAGATCTGAAACATAATCTGCTAAGTGTAGGACAACTCATTGAACATGGCTATAAGGCACTTTTTGAGGGAGCATCTTGCAGGATATATGATAAAACCCCCAGCAGAAAATTGATTTCTGAAATCTACATGACTCAGAATAGGATGTTTCCCCTGACCCTTAGAACTGCAAATCTGATCCAAACATATGCACAAAGTGCATCCACCCCCAATGAAACTATGGTTTGGCATACAAGATTTGGACATCTACCCTTTCAGAGTCTCAGTCTTCTACAGAAGCACTCCATGGTCAAAGGTCTTCCTATCTTCATAGAACAAAATTCCCCATGTGAGTCTTGCATACTTGGAAAACATAAGAGAACTAGTTTTCCACAGTACTCCACTCAAGCCAAACAACATCTCGAAATTTTTTACACTGACCTATGTGGACCAATGAAAACAGAGTCAATAGGTGGTAGCTTTTACTTTCTAATGTTTATTGATGACTTTAGCAGGAAAATCTGGATCTATTTTCTCAGACACAAGTTTGAAACTTTTGCAAAATTTAAAGAATTCAAAGCAGAAGTTGAAAAACAGAGTGGCAAATATATAAAAGCTCTCAGGTCAGATGGAGGAGGAGAATACAACTCCAACGAATTTGCAAATTTCTGCAAATCACAAGGCATTATCATGAAAACTACAACCAGGTATACTCCACAACAGAATGGAGTGACTGAAAGGAAAAATCATACAATAATGAGCATGGCAAGAAGCCTACTCAAAGAGAAATGTTTGTCAAATACTTTTTGGGCTGAAGGAGTAGCATGCTCATCTTATCTCTTAAATAGATCTCCAACCACAAGTCTAAAGATGAAAGTCCCTCAAGAAGCATGGAGTGGGACAAAGCTAAATGTTGTGCATCTCAGGACATTCGGATGCATAGCATATGCTCACATACCTTCCGAATTAAGGAAGAAACTGGATGATAGAAGTGAGAAATGTATCTTTACTGGATACAGTGAAACATCTCAAGCATACAGGCTTTACAATCCAATCTCAAAGAAACTAATTCTCAGTAGAGATGTAAAATTTCTAGAAAATCAACTCTGGAATGAATCTAAAAATCAGCAAATGGACAGTCAAAATCCATTGTTGCCTAGTTCTGAAAACACAAAAAATTCAGGACAGCCAATACCTCAACTTGCTCTTCCAAGATTGCAGGTACAAGGATGACTTGAAAATTCTCAGGATAACTCAACTTCAAGTAGAGACTCATCCTCTGAAATTCAAAATCAGAGAACTCGAAGTTTGAGAGAAATCCATCAACAGTTGGATGACATTGAACAACACAATCTTTTTGCATTAATGTCATGTTAACCTACATCTTTTAAAGAAGCAGCTAAGGAGCCACATTGGATTCAAGCCATGAACCAAGAGATTGACTCCATTGAGAAGAACAAGACATGGGATCTTGTTGATTTGCCCAGACACAAAAAGAGTATTGGTGTCAAGTGGGTTTACAAAACTAAACTCAATGAAAAAGGGCAGATTGAAAAACACAAGGCAAGACTTGTTGCCAAAGGATTCTCACAACAACCAGGTACTGATTATGGTGAAACTTTTGCCCCAGTAGCAAGATTAGACACTGTAAGGACTCTATTGGCCATAGTAGCCCAACACAAATGGAAAGTATACCAGATGGATGTCAAGTCATCTTTTCTGAATGGTTTCTTAGAAGAAGAAGTTTATGTCGATCAGCCACCTGGATTTGAAGTCCAAGAGAAGCCAACCAAAGTATATCGGTTGAAGAAAGCCTTGTATGGCTTAAAGCAAGCTCCAAGAGCTTGGTACAACAGAATTGACACTTACCTTATCCAAAGTGGTTTCAGCAGAAGCCAAAATGAGCCAACTCTTTACACCAAAACAGATCAACACGGTAAAATTTTCATTGTATGTTTATATGTTGATGACATGATATATACTGGAAATATTGAATTAACCAATTTTAAACATGCCATGCAATCTGAGTTTGAGATGACAGATCTTGGCATAACGAAATATTTTTTGGGGATTGAGGTTGATCAATCAACCAAAGGAATTTTTGTCTGTCAGAAAAAATATGCAGCAGACATCATCAAAAGATTTCGCATGGAAGAATGCAATCCAGCAGAAACCCCTATACCCCTAGGCACAAAATTGAGCAAGAAATATGAAGGCCCTACAGTGGACCCTACCCTGTACAAAAGTTTAGTAGGCAGTTTGTTGTATCTTACAGCAACTAGGCCTAATATTATGTATGCAGCCATCCTTGTTTCCAGATACATGGAATCCCCCAAAGATTCTCACTGGAAGATGGTGAAACGAATTCTGAGATATGTTGTAGGAACTCTCAATTTTGGCTTATGGTGCACTAAATATGATGATCATCATCTCTCTGGTTACACATACAGTGATTTTGCAGGCAGCCTAGATGACAGGAAAAGCACCTCGAGACATGTTTTTCACCTAGGCATGAACCTGATTTCATGGGCATCAAAGAAGCAACCAATTTTATCAATATCTTCTGCAGAGGCAGAGTATGTCGTTGCTACCTCAGCTTCATGTCAAGTTGTGTGGCTAAGAAGAATATTGAAATATATGTCACATACAGAAAATGATCCAACTCCTACCTTCTGTGACAACACCTTAGCAATTTCTCTATCCAAAAATCATGTGTTTCACAAAAAAAGCAAACACATTGACATTTGCTTTCACTTCATCCACGAGCTAGTCAATAATGGTGATATTGCACTTCAATTTTGTGGCTCTCGAGATCAGCTTGTAGATATCTTCACAAAGCCACTGGGAAAATTTGTTTTTGATTTTCAAAGATAGCACTTGGGCATCATCAGTGCTAATGTTTGTAACTGTTGAGTTTAAGAGGGAGTGTTAAATATAATGTAACCTCAACAGTCTAACTGTACACTGCCCACTGTCCTAGCCAGCTGTACTATCATTTGTTTGTGTTCTTGATTTGCTTGAGCCTATTTAGCTCAGTTGTTTTCCCTTTTCTCATTGTACTCTTTTACTTGCATTTCATACTCTTTTCCTAACATACCTAAAATACTGAATTCTATTTCTACTCTGCTCTTTCTCTGTATTCTTTGCTTCACATTTTATCATGGCAGACTACCCTTGGAAGCCTCTTTGAAGCTTTATCGGCCAAATATGAAGGTTAAGAGGGTTGTGGGTTGGCTTGTTGTGGTCAAAATTTAATCTCTAGATTGGGAAGGTTAAGAGGGTTGTGGATTGGTTTGTTGTGGACAAAATGAAATCTCTAGATTGGGAACTTTTCATTGTTAAAGGCTAACAAAGTTTTCTCTAACATGCAGAACAACTCTCCAATATGTGGCTTGTGGTTCTCGATCTTCAATGCACTGCAGGTGGGCAAGTAATCTATACATATAATTTGCAAAGCGGATCATAATTTTAAGAAGTGTAAATTGAAATATTTTTTTATGGTGCAAAAGTATTGAAGTTCATAGGCATTTATCTTGATCAATCTCACTACCTAATAAACTCATGGTTACGATGTCTCGTGTCAGTTTTATAAAGAAAATACTTGATTAATTTTCCTTGTGACTTGTGTAGATTCATGTAGCCTTTGGGGTGACAACATTTGAGGGTGCAAGCCTAAGGAAACGTGCAGTATGGAAACAAATACAAACTGGCCTCATTACAGATGCAACAACAATAGAATGGAGTATGTCAGGATTGATAGTATGTGCAGCTTGTGGGATAATTTATGGCATACTTGGAATTTTACTTGGTTTGGGTGGTGGATTTATCATGGGAGCTTTGTTTTTGGAGCTCGGTATTGTAACACTGGTTAGAAATTTGCTTATGAATGAATTTAACAGCTCTCTTTCTTATATTTTTTAATCAAGAGAAGTAAAGTGTTTATGTTTAGGTATCTACAATCAGAAAAGTAAATGGTCTATATAAAAAAATCAATCTTATCTGTGAAGCAATTAAATACAAACACACAAATTTAAGTAAAGCCAAAGTATTGCAATGATTTTATGTGATCTTGTATGTACGTTTTAAGTCAACTTGCAATCTTGGTTATTATCATAACTGCAAGTTTCAGGTGCAACTTCAATGTTCATAATGCTCTTCTCATCTTCAATCTCAGTGATGGAGTACTATTTTCTTCACATGCTTCCTACTCCATATGGTAATCACATGCCCAGCAAAATCTTTGTTCTTCCTATCTTGACTTTATCATCTCAAGGTTCATTTTGTAAATTCTTGTTGACATATTTGCAGCATCTTAAGATTTCTCATTGGTTGTTGGGGTCAATATGTAGTTCGACGTGTGGTACTTTTGCTTGGTTGAAATTCAGTGATCATCTTCATTCTATCAGGAGTGATATTTGCAAGTGCGTTGACTATGGGTAAGCCATATAGATATAAATTGTTTCCACTGTGAGGTTTCGAAGGGTTTTTTCTTCTTTGAAAAACAATGTGAAGATGATAGCAGGGAATAATCGGGTCAAGGCCCTAAATCCCAACACATGAAAATCGGGTCAAGGCCCTAAATCCCAACACATGAAAATCGGGTCAAGGCCCTAAGTCCTAAATTTTGTATGTTTTTGTTGTTGTATGGGGGTCGATTTGGCCCCTAAATGGTTGAATTTGGCTGAAACAGACGAGTCGGGTGTAATCGGGTGTAATCTGCGACAATCGTGAGTTTGTGAGCCCGAAAAGAATAGAAAATCGACTAAGCATCATAAAGTTTTGGAGTCGTTGATACAATATGTATCAACGAGAAAAGAGAAACCTTTGTCGATACATCGACGAAGGAAGATATTTAGAAGTTGTTGATACAAGGTGTTGACAAGGAAAGATATTTTTGAGCCACCAACAAGGAAGTGTTTCCACATGAAAAGGAAATACGTCAACAAGAAAAGAAAATAACTCACTGAAATGTTGGTGAGAAAAGGAAATAACTCGTCGATAAGCCGGAAAGAAAAGAGAATAAGTGTTTGAAAGTCAGGGAAAAAAGTGAATAAATCCTTGAAATGTCGACGAGAAAATAAAATAACTCACCGAAATGCCGACGAGAAAAGAGAATAACTCGTCGATACACCAGTGAAGAAAAAAGATAAAACGTCGACGAGAAAAGAAAATAAGTCTTCGAAATGTCGGTGAAGAAAGAAGATCTTTCGTTGAGGAAATATCTTTCTAAACCACCAATAAAGGCATGTATCAGTGAGAAAGTTGAATCCTGCACCGATACATTGACAAGGAAAAAACTTTTCATCGTCAGTATGTCGGCAAGTAAAAGAGATTCTGACACTGATACATCAACGGAGAATGTTCTTTTGGCACCAAAACATTGGCGGCGAATGTGCTTTTGGTGCCAAAAAATCAGTGAAGGGAAAGGAGAAGAGAGAAAGAAAATAAATACTAGAAGAAGAGAAAGAGAGAAGAGAAGAGGAGGGAGCGAAAGAAAATTAGCCAATTTTACAAAAAAGAAAGTCTGGAGACAAAAACTTGTTTTGGCCATAATGAGATCATTTTAACCTAGTTTCGGATGAAATTTAATGGGTGTGTTTGTAGTGACGAGGGATACAAGAATGTCAGTGAGGGCCACTGGCTAATTCTACATCCATTTCCAAAAAATGTGAATTAATTATTTTTGAAGATCTGGGTCATGCTCAGTAGCCAAGGCCCGGATAATGATGAAAATTTCATAGGAATTCCAAAAAAGAGGCATGGAAATACCCATTTGGGCTCCTAGAAAAATTCAAAAGGAGTTGGTGTGGATATTCTCAAACAAGGAAAAATCCACTATTTTCGGGTGTGTTTAGGGGAATTCTGATATCTTCATAGGAAAAGGGACCCCAAATCACCTATCCAAAAAAATTTATTTAGTCGACATTTTACCTTCTCATCAATACTGACAGCTTTGTCTTGAGGGGATTTCTACCAATTTTGCTATGTTTGGGAGATGGCAATTTTCAGCTAAAAATTCTAAGTCTAGGAAATGAAAAGGGGGCAAATTGTCAAATCTAGATGGATGAAAAAGTTGGATGGAGTTCAAATCCTAAATCCAAGAGTTTTTTTATAATCAAAATCCAGAATACTATTAGCGCCCGATATAAAACATTTCTCAATTCTCGCCATATTTTTCTTCTACAAAAGGAAGAAGTTAGCCCTTGGGATTTTTGGTACCAATAAAATAAGTGCAAAAGGGGTAAAATTGTTGATTTCATAGGGCCATAACTTTCATCTCATAAATTATTTTGAGACATGAGTACAACCATCATAAACATAATTCATAAGGGAATATGTTTGAAAGCTCAAAACTTTTATTGGTTTATCAATGCTCTTGGAAAAATCAGGGAAAAGAAGGGTCTATAGCTTAATTAATGACAATTTTACAATATGCTTAACTTTAACAAATAATTGGTGCATGCACATTCCTTGCAGAATTAGATGTACAAGAAAACATATCTAGTTTCTACATGAGGACTAGAGATATGGAGGATGCCTAGGGATCTTACAGCCATGAGGAGGAAGTCATAGTTTTACATGTCAACATGGGAAATGCAGACACTGAGTCCAATGGACATCGAATTCAAGTGGAGGTAGTTGAAACTATGATAATAGTGCATAAGGAAGTGTGGAGCTATAGATAAAACAATGAAAGGATGATAAGAGCTCAAGTGGAGCTACTACAGAGTGTAAATTATATGTTGCAAAGGAAATTAAATAAATATTTTGGCACCAAGATAGAATCCAGTGTAAGGAAAGTAGCAACATCTAGATCTCATGATAGGAGGGATGACCATAGGGGACCTAGGAAGTCGAGGAGTGTTATGATTTAACAGACATCATCGTCATTCATAAGGGAACTTGAACAGAGCTCAGGAAGATCAAGCCACAATCATTTGATGAAGAGAATAGGAAGGGATAAGACATTGAAGCTTGGTTTTTGGGCATAAGGAAATATTTCCAGTTGCATGATTACCCATCACATGTAGAAGCCAAAATTGCAATTTACCATCTCCAAGGAAAAGCATTTATGTCGTGGTATCAGCTCAAGAAGGTTAAGCACATTGATGAAAAGAGAATCTCATGGGAGAAATTCAAGAGAAATTTTCCGCAAAAGTAATTGTCAAAGTAATATTCTGACAAGAATATGCAAGAGTCTTTGAACTCAATCTTGGAAGCATGACCATGGATGGGTAATGTAGAAGCCAAAATTGCAATTTAGCATCTCCAAGGAAAAACATCTATGTGGCATGATCAGCTCAATAAGGTTAAGCACATTGATGAGAAGAGAATCCCATGGGAGCAATTCAAGAGATATTTCCAACAAAAGTAATTTTCAGAGTAATATTATGACAAGAAGATGCAAGATTTATTTAAACTCAAGCTTGGAAGCATAACCATGGATGGGTATGAGAAGAAATTCATTTAGATTCTAAGGTATGTGGACTTCATCAAGGACAATAAGGTAAAATTTATAGGTTCCTGAGTGGTTTGCCATCATTTTACAAGGAAAAAATCCAATTTGATGAACCTAGAACCTTGGAAGAATCCATTAAGAAATCTAGGTATTAGTACAAGAAGAACAAAGGAAAGCCAAATTTCCAAAGGCTTGGGATGATAAGAAGAGAGGCAAGATGGATTAGATAAATAAGGGGTTGATGCCACCTTTCATCGGGAACAACTCTCAAGCATACCAACAAGGACAACCAACATAAGATGATCAGAAAATGACAGATTCCTTGGGGAAAAGGCCAAGACAACATCTCATAAAGTGTTGGGGATGTGAAGGAGACCACTTGTATAAGGATTGTCCTCACAAGGGAGATAGGATGAGGACTATGCACAACATTGAAGAAGTTGATACATTGGATGACGTGGGAAGGAGCATGTCAACGATTTATGCAACTTTGGACAACAAACAAGAAGATTATCAATCCCACATGATTGAGGTAGAAGGTTAGATTGATAATCAACCCATAGCTATTTTGATTGATTCTGAAGCTAGTCATAGCTATATAGATCCAAAGATAGTTGAAAAGATCAAATTGAAGAGATGTAATCATAAAAAGTCTTGGTTGGTCTAGCTATCCATTGGAACCAAGAGAAAAATCAGTACACTTGTCAAGGATTGCTCAGTTAGCATGAATGGAGTTAGAACTAACGCAAATTTAATCATCATACCACTTGGGTCATATGATTGCTTAATTAGTATGGATTGGTTGGAAAAGCATCATGCTATCCTAGAGTGATAAAATAATAATTTCACATGCCTTGATGAAAAAGGGAACTTGAGAACGATGCAAGGTGTTCCAAGATCTATATCCCTCAGAGAGATTTCAACATTGTAATTGAAAAGAAGTTTTAGTAATGGGTGTCAGATATATGTCACTCATATGGAAAATGTTGGGTATGTGTTATATTCTTTACAAAATTGATCCCATATGTACATTGATATGGTAGAAGGAGGGGGAGGGGGTGTTGGGTTCCCCCCTATAAGGGGCTTTTGGGGAGGATCACACAAAAAAAAAATGGCAGTTTTTGCGTCCGTTTTTTGTTNATGGAAAATGTTGGGTATGTGTTATATTCTTTACAAAATTGATCCCATATGTACATTGATATGGTAGAAGGAGGGGGAGGGGGTGTTGGGGTCCCCCCTATAAGGGGCTTTTGGGGAGGATCACACCAAAAAAAAATGGCAGTTTTTGCGTCCGTTTTTTGTTGTTTTTTGTGTTTGATTTTGACTATTTTTTGGCACATGGTTTTCACTGATGGTTTTCTAATTCCTGTTAAGGAATTAGGGTTGTTGACTAATATGGTTCAATGGATTAGGGGTTTGGATTTTGTAGGATCATATATACATATTGTATTGTAAACAATGAAAAAGATGATGAATAAAATATTAGAGGTGCAACTTTGTTGGTTTTCCCGGTTTGGGTTTCCAGGGTAAAAGATATGTGTAATGTGTGTGTATGTCGTTATCTCTTTTCTATTTTTATTAAGAATATATTTTTAGTAATTAATTATACAAGGTTAAACTCTATAGAAGAGCCAACAAAGGATAAGGAGTCAAGTCTCAAAGATCATCCAGTTTTGAAGGAGTGTGAAGATGTGTTTAGGGAATCACCAAGATTTCCACTGAAAAGAGATATTGATATTTCTATTGAATTAATGCCTAGAGTTTCCCCAGTGTGCAAGTCTTCCTACAAAATGAGCAAACCATAGCTTAAGGAGTTGCAAATGCAGCGAGAAGAATTGTTGAAGAAGGGGTATATACACCCAAGTGTCTCACCTTGGGGTGCCACAATGCTCTTTATGAAGAAAAATGACGGAAATATAAGATTGTGTATTGACTTCGAACAACTGAATAAGGTCATTATAAATAATAGGTACCCTTTATCACGGATCGATGATTTTTTTTATCAATTGAAGGGAGCCAGGATATTTTCCAAGATTGACCTGAGGTCAGGTTATTATCATGTGAGAATTAGAGAAGAAGACACTAGCAAGACAACATTCAGGACAAGGTATGGCCATTATGAGTTTATGGTGGTGCCATTTGGCTTGACAAATGTACCAGCCACCTTTATCTATTAATTAATGGAGTGTTCAGGTATTATCTGGAGAAATTCGTCATTGTTTTCTTGGATGATATTCTTATCTACTCCAAGACATAGGAGGAGCATGAGAAACATTTGATGATGGGAACATAGGCATAGATGATTTTAGGGGCTAAATTTCGCAAATGGTCTAATTTTCCATGGTTTTTACCAAAAAAAGATTCACTAATTTCCGTTTTTTCTGAAATCGATTCGCTCTAATTCCATAGAATAAAATTATTTTATCTTAAAAATTGCCAATATTTGATAGAAGCTATATTAAATCCTTAGAAATTTGAATATTTTTACAAAACTATCGCCAAACATTTAAAATTTTGCATATTAAGGACTAGTAAGATTAGCCTATGTTTCTACATTTTAATATAAATTTCCATCCTTAAAATTATCCCTGGACATAGGTGTTGAGAGAGCACCATTTGTATGCCAAACTAAGAAAGTACCACATTTTATATCAAAGGAAAATCCATTTTTTGGGTCACATCATATCAGAGGAAGGCATAGCGGTGGACCCTAAGAATATTGTAGCAATCAAAATTTGGCCAACATCAAAGATTGTTTCAAAAGTGAGGTCCTTTATGGGACTAGCAGGATATTGTAGGAGATTCATTGAAGGTTTCTCCAACGCTGCACTCCAACGCTGCACATCCGATCACTTCATTGTAGAAGAAGAAAACAAAGTTTTAATGGATTTCCAAATGTGAAGAAATTTTCCAGCATTTGAAGGAATTGTTGATTAGTGCACCAATTCTAAAGGTTGCAGATCCATATGAAGATTTTGTTGTGTGCACGGATACATGCAAGGAAGGGATTGGTGGAGTCCTTACGAAAAATGGGCATGAAATAAGTTATGAGTCAAAGAAGCTTAAGAATCGTGAAATAAATTATGCTACCCATGACTTAGAGTTCTCATCCATAGATCATGCCTTAAAAATGTGGAGGCATTATCTCATGGGTAGAAGGTTCAAGATAAAGGCATATCATAGTGGTTTGAAACACTTGTTTGAGCAGCGAACACTGAATGCCATACAGACTAGATGGTTATAATTTCTCAGTGAATATGGCTTCGACATCAATCACATCAAGGGAAAGAAGAATAAAGTGGTTGATGCACTCTACAGGAGGGTGCATGAAATGCATTCTACAATGATTAGCATGTGTTGTTTAGATTTAAAAAGCATAATTCTAGAAGTTGTAGCATCATATCAACATTATGCACAAATTATAGAAGAATTGCAATAGGAAAATGTATTGTTGAAGTTTAAAGATTATAGGCTGGAGGAGGATGGAATCCTCTTATTCAAGGACAAAGTTTGTGTTCCTAATTCTCAAGAATTGAGAAACATCATGTTGAAAGATATGCATAATGTACCATATGTTGGTCACCCAAGTACCAGAAGACAATTGTAGCAGTAAGAAGCCATTATTTCTGGCTAGGAATGAAGAAATATATGGTTGGGTTACATATCCATGTGCATGGAATGTCATAAAGTGAATACCGAAAACAGTCATCCAATAGAGTTGTTACATCCATTTCCCATTCCTGAATGGAAATGGGAGGTAGTTACAATAAATTTTATCACCAAGTTTCCAAGAAATGCAAGGCATCTTGATTCCATCATGATAGTGGTGGACAATCTTACAAGGGTTGCATATTTCATATCGGTGAAAACAATTCACAAGGCAACCAATATTCCAAAGATTTACATGAAGTAAATTGTCATGCTACATGGTGTGCCTAAGGAAATAGTGTCACATAGAGATCCCAAGTTCACTTCCAAGTTTTGGATGTTAGAAATAATCACAAGTCCTAAATATATTTTAACAATCGTTTAGTTATGATACAGTTGTGAGGTCATTATATTGAGATGTATTATTAATGTACCATTGATGTACATATGAATTGATTTCGGCTTGATGCATTTTTCACCTTATTTCCATATTCTTGATCTTCTTATTGGTTTATCATTCTTGCTCCATATTTTTATCATGTGGTATCAAAGCATTTTGATACCTATGTGCATGTGAAGGAGTTCCTATGTAGAAGAGTGAGATCAGAGCAATGTATGTATCATACCTATGTGCCTAGACATTGAAAAGTAATGTTCTTAAATGGAGAATATTAAATGTCCTTGATAAATAAAATGAATAATTTGAAATGTCCTTGATAATTGACAAAGCTTATACTTGTAAAATCTTCTATTTGCATTCATGCATTCATTATTTTTCATTTTCCTTGCCCCACCCAACAAGTAGTGTCTCATGCAAAGAAGGCCACGGATACAAAATACAAAAGCACTCTAATCATTGAAGGAAAATTTCAATTGATGACAACATTGGCATGAATAACACAACAACTCTCTTACATTTGTAATAATTCTTTTGACTTTTGTTGAAGCAACTTTTTAAAGTTGTAAGCAAGCATTTTTTACTCATGTTTTTGTACAACCCACCTAAAATGGAATAAGGGGGTTCTCAAAGAGGTTGACTTCATAGTTTTTAAGGTGTTCTAAAAGAGGTCTTCACACTTTTTAAGTATTACAACTCTTGCATATTCAACACACTTCATAATAGCAAGGATTGAAGAAATATTTACATTATTTCACTCATTAATCAACTCAACTTTGGAATCTACAATTTCAATGAACAAAAGAACTCTCACTACAGTTCTTACTTGCATACAATTCATGCATAGGAGGGTTGATATGTTTAAACTTCAAAACGAATTGTTATCTGATGAATTAAGTCTCCTTTGACACCAACGTTGTGATTTCATACTTCTTCAGTATAATCCATTGTTTGGATTACATATTGACAAACAAAACGACATCAAGGATGAAAATAAATTCAATAAAGACACTCAAATGACAGATGATGACACTCATAAACATGAAGATGAGTTGGATGAAGTCTCTATGACAGAAAAAGTTGTGGATAAATGTGAGGAAGCAATTATAATTGTTCTTCCATGGGAAGAACTATAATTAAAACATAATCGATATGGCTTAGGATACAACAAGGTTCATGATAACCTTTCTATTCCTGATTATTACAAACTTGTTCACTTTGTGAATGGAGGTTTTTTTAATGATGATCGAAAGACAGAGCTTGAGGATATTGTTGATGATGATGACAATGTGGATGTTGGTGCAGTTAAGGATTATCGGGATGCTTATGTATTTTTTGAGGATGCTTTAATGTTTCTACAGGTATTTCATATTTGTATGATCATGATGATCAGTTGGACGAAGAACCCATATAGTGCCAACATTGTCACTGGTTTGGCCATGATGAGTCAAACTATTTTGATCTTCACCCATGCATTTTTTGTGGGAAGACAAATCACCTCTTAGAAAGGTGTCAGAAGAGCAAGAAAATTCAAAGGAAACATATTCATTTTGAATGGTTAGGGAATTGGTGTTGGATTTTGGAATCCAATTTATTGGAGCAGTCTTATCGACGGGTTCATACACAGGTACAACCATATTTACAAGGAAAAATTTCTACAGTCGATGGGTATAAGTGTTTTGTATTTGATGATTCGAGGGGAAGATTAGGGCCCACTTGAGTTTTGACTTTTGAGTTGAATATCGAGTCTTTTAACTATGCTAAAAACTAATATGATTATCCTTTTTCACTATTGAGGGGGGTATATCTTATGATCGAGACTTCTCACCTTTCAATTGATAGGGGGGAACTTAGTGATGATATGTCAGACTTCAAGTTTCTAAGTCTACCTTGATGGGTTACAGTTCATTTAGGACGATGTTTTTGAGGATGATGATGATTGATTCAGGATACAAGATACAGAATCGATGGTTTTGACATTGATCATTTGAGGATTGACTTTGTAGATGGATGATGGATTTAGGATTGCAGGTGCATTTATTCTATACTTGATGATGGATTTGATGATTTGTATTTGGATTGGTCAATTTGAACTTCAGAGGTTTTTCGTTGAGATAGTTTAGCACTTGGAATTTATGATGGATTCAAGATTTTTTTATGGATATTGGATGGATGGATGACTTGCCACATTTTGGCATTTGATGGATTTCAGTCACCTTGTGACTTTGATGGTGGTTCGACAGTTCGACACCTTGATTACAATTCGAAGTTTTGATCAACAGTTTGGATTTGTAATAGTACTAATGATTCACCTAGTTTACTACTCACGGGATTTTTATGGATACATGATTTTATCGATATATAGTTTGGATTCATTTCAATACTTTTTTTGTTAGCTGGATTTTTGACCATTTTTTTGTGTGTCAATTTCTGAGAGCAGTTTGTGAACTTATATGTTCACTTGATAGTCTTCGGAATTTATAGGGATGATCTTTGGATCTATCAGAGGTCAGTTGTTCCTTCTACATTTGTGCTTGGCGCATTCAGGATTGTTAGGCATTTTCAAGACTTTGGATGTGTTGGACATGTTATCACATATAGTTGTCAAGGGCAGCAGGTCGTCCAAGTTTGTGCTCTAAACAGGAAGCATCCGAGCGCAGCATGCAGAGCAGCTCATTTCGGGCTTAAAATACAAACAGGCGGGCTCAGTTTTGCAATGGTGGAGATCTCCTATGGGAATTTCATATCAGTGGCTCACAGAAATTCGAAATTTCAAAATTGCGCGAAGTGTAGTGCCAGAGAAAAAGTTAGAAGTCCCTAGACACGAAGCGAGCATGAGACGTAGATCTTAAGCGGGGCATGTGGCAACAAATAAGCGGATTTGCGATTCGGGGAATTAACAAGGGGCGGAGCTCGACCTCGCGAAGTCTGAAGTCTCGAAGCGATGGTGTATCGTTGATCTGATCAAGGTGATTTTGTAAATTGGGTATCGGGAAATTGTAGTCATGCGATGTGAAAACCCCTGAAAGGCGAAATCTCGAAGCGCCTATGGAGATAAGCGCAGGGTCATGGCCCGAGGTCGCATGAAGGAAAAGATGTGGGGATCACGTGAGTTGTGCCAAAGGATGAAGACGCCTGTGTTAGTCAGAGAGTGAGATTATCGTGGTTTCAAGGCACCGGGTTGACTCGAAGAACCACTAGTAGCGCATGACAGCTCCCTGAGCATTTAGGCCTTGTCCTCGTCCAGATGCTGACAGTTAAATGAAGTTGGGAAAGGTGGTTGAAACATCGTCTCCCCCCATAAATGAAAAGCTCGGAAAGGACTGGAAAACCACCCAAGATCATGTCTGACAGGGAACTGCATGGTCAATCTGACAAAACACTGCATGCACGGTCTACTAAAAGATCGTGTGCACGTTCAGTCTGACAGGGAGCTCGCCAACTCAAAGCTTTCATTGTAGTGGCGAGTTGTTCTGAGTATTTGTAGGCAGTTTTGTTATTTTTTTATCGTCAATGGTTGAGCTAGGCTCCCGGATTGTAAAATTTTAATGAAACACTTTGGTTATCTGGTTATGTAATTTGACATGAGACTTCTTGTTTAATGAAATTCAGCTTCCTTTTCCATTTGGTTTGCCTCTGATATTGAAGTGTCCATGATTGAAGGATTCACATGGATTGTTATGACTGTGTTGTGATGTGTTTTTTATCAGAGTTATGTTTTAATGCTCTTCAGTTTCCTAAAACTTCAAATTCAAGAGGATCTTATTTTTAGATTTTGTCCTCCTTAGGCTGTTGGAAGACTTGATGTCCAAAGAGGACCTTTACATATTCTCCTCAATTTCTTCCTCCTACTCATTCTTATTACAACTTACTGGCTGAAGTTGATCAAGACCTCATTTGCTTGTGCATACTGCCCCAGTTTTCTAAGTTAAAACGATATTCTCTTGAGTCTACCCCATTTGACCTCTTTAAATCCATTAACCGTGACATATAACCTGATGGGTACTGGGCTTACCTCTGCTGCAATCCAGAGGTGACTTCTAGTGCTAATAGGACATGTAGCCAATTCACTTCTCATCAGAGTTTTCTCTCATCAATTTTGGGTTCACTTCAGTGAACACCTATAGGTTGTCTAGCTCATTTGTTACACAGTGAGTTTTCTAGACTTGGTTTCAGCGTCCACTTTTGGTGGTTTTTCAAGAAATCTTCATCGACACTCATGATATTTCAGACCATGAGTTATAGGTTGAAGACTTATCAGATTTTACACTAGTCCTTATTCTTGGGTTGATACATTTGTATGGACTTAAGATTAAAGGTGGGTTTGTTAGAAATAATCATAAGTCCTAAATATATCTTAACAATAATTTAGTTATGATACGGTTTCGAGGTCCTTATATTGAGATGTATTAGTAATGTACCATTGATGTACATATGAATTGATTTCGGCTTGGTTCATTTTCTTCCTTGTTTCTGTCTTCTTGATCTTCTTGGTTTTTCATTCTTGCTCCATATTTTGTGATATGTTTTCTCTTAGTGAGCCAATCGTTGATGAGTTATATATGATATATACATGAGTTGTTTAAACAACCTTGTGCCTTGAAGAATCTAGGGTTTACCCTGGGTATCATCCTCGAAATAAGGGGAAGTGCTCGAGACGTTTACCTTGGGATTTATTACTCGAAAAAAGAAATTTATTAATGTCCATTGAGACCAACTTTGGTTTACCTTTAAAAAATATTTTTAAAATGTAAGAAATTATTTGGTTTGCTTTAGAATTTTGTTTCTATGCTTGAAAATCTTAATGAGAAGTTTTCTTAAATCTCCATAGTTTTGATGATTTAAAAGGTTAGGAAGGTCAATATTATAATATATATTTTGAATTTGAGATCAAATATGGGCTTAGGCAGGACACTATAAGAGGAAGTATTTTTCATTCTCCACCTTCTTAGTATCACAAAGATGACAAATTCTTTTATTCCATGCCATTTTAGAAATTGTCCTATTGTTTCACTATGGAGTTCATGAGACTTTGGTCTTATCTTAGCAATGTTGATTTTCTTCTTTATGGTAGTTATAATAGAAAGATACTTTTGATTTTTTTAATTTAAGGTTAATGACCTCTTTATAGTATCTTAATTTTCTCTTATCCTCTAATTCTTTATCAGACCACAATTTCCCTTAAATTTAGATGTAATAGTATTTTCAAGGGTGTCAATATTTTGTAGAGTTTGAAGCACTCTTAAGAAACCCCTTATCTTTCATCTTAATTATCTTGTGCTTATTCATTAGGAACCTAGTCATAACCATACTCTCAATGAGAGAAAAACCAGCTTCTATGAAAAGGATAGGATAGGGTGTATTTCTTTTAATTCTAAGATTATATGTTACAAAACGTTTCTAGATTTTCTCGATCTTTCTCCATAATTCTCTACAAATGTTGCAGCCCCAAACTTCATAAAACTTCACAACCATATAAAATAATAAACAATTAAAAATTGGAAAGTTAGCATAGAACTATCTTAACTCTATATCTTTTAAACATTAAAAAGTTTGTCTTGATTTCTTTCAAATATCTTTTACATATATCAAAAAAATTAAGATAAATATGCATTGATATATTCATCAATAATAGATAGAGAACAAAATTTTGAACATTGTAATACTAATAAACTAAATTGTAAAAAAATTAAAGTAAAAATAAAAAATTATAAAATCAAAGGACCATAATAAAAGAAAAAACTAAAATAGGGACCATAATAATTATAAATGATAATAAAATAAATCAACATAGAACCATCTTAATGTTTTATCTTTTAAACAAGAGATGGAATTAAATCTCTATTTATGTTCATACCTATGGTGTTTATTAGGCATGAGGTTAAGATGGATCTATACTAGTACTTAATTTTCCTTATATTTTAATTATACTTAGGCTACCTCTTTAACTATTGAATTGTTGACTTTTTCTTTTTCTTTTTGAACAAATTCAAGATGAGAGAACAAAATCTCTCTTGTCACTAGGGTTTACCCTAGCCATTGTCACTGCTCTCCATGGATTTGTTGGAGGACTAGCACAAGTGATCAGGTAAGATCACAGTCTATTCATCAGTAGATCTACTCCCTATTCTAGTGGATCCACACCCAGACTCATCAAAAGTCAAGGCTAAGCCATTTTCTTCTTGCTTTGATCGAGCTATAACAATGGAAAAAAATCTACTTGTAGAAATCGAGGCCTTTAAAATGTTGTTTAGCAATCTAAAGCCAACCAATGGAGCTCACCCAATGCTAAATAAATTTGTTAAAATGATGGGCATCATCGCTCATTTAGATGTATCGATTGCAACTCCAAGGAAAAAATCCCTTATCCTCCATGAACATACCATAGTGGGAAAGTTCACGAGCTTGTGGCCTAGTCCCAAATCCATAGAATCGTGGGTAGCAAAACAATGGGTTCCCAAACCCCAAGGACAAGTAATTTTGTTTTCTTCAGGAAGAGGTTTTTTCATTTTTGTATTCCATAGCAAGGAAGATCAAGACTTGATCTTCCACCTAGGGCCCTATTTCATGGGATCCGGGGGTTTGTTTCTAACTCGGTTGTCCCTTGATTTCAATCCAAAAAAAGAGATCATTACAACCCTTGTGCGGGCTAGACTGCCTCATCTTCTACTTATGTTTTGGGATGATACTACTCTCAAAGATATAGGGAACAATATGGGTTGTTTTATTGTCTGAGCATAACATAAAGGCAATTTGTACTCATGTGCTAGAATATGTGTGGAAGTGGATTTGGAGAAGGACCCCTAGAGGCAATACAAATTAATATGGACCGATGAAGTTATCTACAAGGCCCAAATTATGAGCAAATTCCATTCAAATGCAATTTGTGTCACAAGTACAAACACTTTGTCGAGAATTGTCCAAAGATCTAGGAAAACAAGTCTTCCCCAAAGTAGAGTATGAATACCATCAGTAATTAGGAGCAAAATCATTTCAAGCCAAAGTCAAATAAGAGAAATAAATAGCACTAGCGAGATGGTAAAACAATCAAAGATAAATTAGAAAAATCCCATCCATTGTGAACAAGAGAAGATTTGAGGTCCTCATAATTACAGAGGAAGCAAGTAAGGATAATGCAGAGGCAAGCCCAACATAAATACCATCGGAGCCTAAAGATGGACCAGTGGCATCTGAGGTCCTAACAAAAGTAGTGAATACTACTACAAAGGGAATGTAAGTAGATCCAATGCAAGAAATACTTCATGAACACAAAAGGACTACAACAAAGGCGAGTTAGGAAACCTGTAAGGAACTAAGTCCTTCGAATCCTCCAAGGAAGTAATGCAAGAAGAAGAGGAATCGGGAAAAAAATCAGAGGAAGCAAAAGAGGAAGTATAGGATGTTGAGTCATAAGAGGAGGATGCAAGGGAACAAGTCCCTCTTACTAAGACATTAGTGTTGCAAGAACATTCGTCTGAGACTTTTAAATCACAATATTTCATCAATGTGATGAGGAAAGGATCTCATCCCTCTTCTCCTTTCACAAGGGAAAGGAAATCAAGGCAATATCAAAAAGAAATAGAAGCTAAGTCAAATATTTTCTTGGGTCATTAGTGAACCTTAGAATCTTTGATTATGGGGGGGGGGGAGAAATAAAATCAATAAAAATAATTGAAGAAAAATAAATCCATTTCATTATTTTTATTTTTTTCGTGTACTGGGGGAATCGGCAACTGGCGGTTCTCATACTCGCGTGACACGGGGTCGATCCCCGTCGGCTACCACTATAACCCCAGGTGCAACCACCTAGCCCGCAAGAATGGCACACAAGTAAATCGGGGTGAGAATAGAACATGAGACTTCATTTACAAATTTCCTTCCATTTACACGACACTTGCCAATCCGATCCGTCTACACCCCCGAGGGCTAAATCCATTTCATTATTATCTCACTCTACTTGACTCCAAAAAAAACAAATTTTTAATATAATTATTAATAGTTTCTTTCTTAATAAAATACTATTTATTTGTTGATAATAAAAAAATTAAAAAACAATAAAATGTAATCAATCTTACCTATAATAATATAATGAAATATTTTAATACTTAACCTTAAAAACAACAAATTTGTAATACACTTATAAAGAATTTATTTCCCATTCCCAAAAAACTATGTAATTGTTAACCATAATAAATAAATAAATAAACAATAAAATGTAAAAATAATAACATAACTAAAACTAATTTAACATTAAAAAAAAATTGAAATAAAAACCATTTCATTAGAATTCCTTAACAAATACTACATTGTCATCTCACCCTATTTTAATTCAAAATTCATATTTTAAAATTATTTCAAAGTCAAACTTCTTTTACAATTTATTTAAAATTATTTTATGATCAAACTTGTTTTACAATTTATAAGAAATAAATAACTGGATAATTATTATAAGAAATGATGAAAATTTGTTATGTTAACCTCTTTGAACAATAATTTAAAATTATTTCATGATCAAACTTGTTTTACAATTTATAAGAAATAAATAACTGAATAATTATTATAAGAAATGATGCAAATTTGTTATGTTAACCTCTTTGAACAATAAAAAAAAGTTTTGGAAACTCAATATAATAAATCGTAGTCTCCTTGCAACAAAAGTTAAGTAAATTATGTCATTTTTAAACACCTGGCAATGAGTTCATAATAAATCTTAGTCTCATTGATAGTCCAGCAAGTCAGCATCATCGATAGTTAAGTAAATTATGTCATTTTAAATACCTGGCAATGAGATTTGTTTTGCATATGATTTATATGGATGGTGTACTGTCCTTTCAAACGGGATCATATTACAGAATGATATTGATGGACATGTTATGAATGATATTGATGGACATCTTGTTATTTTATTAAATATTTTTTTTTATTAAATATTCTTTTTCCATATATATAAAAGGATATATTTTGAGGATTAGTTTAAGTGGTTATTAAAAATAAAAAAAATTTCAAAGTTTGGGAGTAGCTTTTTCAAGGTTAATGATTTACTTTGTATGTCATTCATACATTATAGAAAAGTACTCAAAAATCCATAAATCATAATAAAATATTGGAAAAATTTTACATAAAAATTTAAATAAAAATGAAATATATATATAACCTATTTCATTGAATAATCAAGTTAACTATTTACCTCCCCGGATGGGGTGTTAAGAGCCGCAATAGAGCCACGTGGGCAGAGCCAGGACGCCGCGTTAATGCATCCACCAGCTCACCTTGCCTCGCACATTCAACACACATGACTCGCAGCAAGCGATGCATTTCGAAGAGGCCCCTCGTACAAGCGAAAGGTACTCACCAACAGAGCACTAACGAGCAGAGATTAATGGAGTCGATTAATGCCCTGAACATGTCAATTATGGTGTTTATAACGCTCATCGTCCGAGTTGCAGCACCTAATAGCAATTGGGTCAGGCATACCTCTATCTCTCAGACGCATCCGAGCAGAGGCAGCCTCCCTCCAGTCTCTCTCGCGCAGCAACAGCATTCAGTCACCACACTCCTCAGAGGCAATTTGCTAAATACAGGCAGCATTCGAATCCTCCATAGACCTCGCCATGCCTCGTATCCGAGGGACACCGCGACGAGGTGCGGCCTGGTACGCAGCGGAATCCAGGCGCAAAAGAAAGAAGGATTTTGAGAGGGCGATGGCAATCGTAGCTAGGCGAAGGAGGACTCGATTCCGTTTGCCTCCCAAGGAGCACGGGAAAGAGGTCAGCCTGCAAGCCAACCTGCCAAGCCATTCCGGGCACACCCTGTTCGTGGCTTTGAATAACCGGAACCCGAGCTCGAGCCTTGGCTCGCCCAGCACTCGACAACCAGCCAGTTATGAGCCTGGCCCCTCCACGGCCATTGCTAAATAGCCCTACTCCCCTTGCTATGTGGTCGAGGAGGTTCCTCCCGAGCCCACCAAGGAAACCACAGAGGCAGAGCAAGAGCGTCATCAATACAGTGCAAAAGTAGCAGGTGAGGCCGTCAATGAGGAGTCCAAGGAAAGACACCGGCGGGAGCAGCCTTCAGCAGAGGACTGGGGATACCTCGACCTGATCTTCGAAATCAGAGACAAGCTGGACGACCAAACTTTCCGCCTGGAGCGCATGGATCAGAGGCTCGACATGTTTTTTGTTGCACACTCTAGAGCTTCGACCAAGAAACAATACCCAACCTGTGCGCGCCCCTACT
>JASDQU010031764.1:7380-22157 GCA_032191745.1 Picea mariana | reverse complement strand
AAAATACTTATCCCCTCAAGCCCCCTCTCTTGTGGAATCATAGCCCCCTATAAATCCAATCCTTATCCATCTAGTAGACAACGATGTATTTATTATTAATAATGATCAAAACATTACATTTATTGGGAACACTAGCCTTTTTGTATTGTTTGGGCACTCTTGCCTCTCAGAAGTGTAACAATACATTATTTAATATGGGGGATCAAAACTCAAGGTGTTACATCGATCCCTTCAAACTATGCATATCCTTTACATACCAATATAGATTTTTTCCTTGTAACATGTCCATATTCATTCAATTTATTTATGAAGACCCACTTGGTTCCAATCACATTCTTGTACCTTGGTCTTGGAACCAATTCCCAAGTGTCATTCTTCTCTATTTGATCCAATTCTTCATTCATGGCCTTTTTCCAGAATTATTTCTTGTTGGCCTCTTCAAAATTGTTTGGTTCAATCGTAGATAAGAGTGTTAAGTGTAGTTGTTCTGGTGAACAAATTCTTCTTCTAGTCTCAACTCTCGCATGCCTATTTCCTATAATCAGATCTGAAGGATGATTATTTTGTACTCATTTTCTAGGTGTCTTTGGAGTAACTTGTTGAACTTTCTCTTATACTTTTGTCTGATCTTATTTATCTTCCCCTTCTGCTTCTTCTTCATCATTTTCTTCTTCTTTGTAAAGTTGTACCATTGATTCCTTTTCTTCTTCCTGTAATTTTCATCCACCTGTTTCATCAACTATTACATTGATGCTTTCCACAACTTTGTTGAGTCTTAGATTGTAACACTTGAATGCTTTCCTTGTACTTGAGTAACCGAAAAGTATGCCTTTTTCCACATGAGAGTCAAACTTTCCCAGTCTTCCATTGTAATACCCCAAGTTCGAGCCCCTGTTGAATTGTGATGATGTTGAATGAATTTTATAGGCTGGTGAGCCAAGTGTTTATAAGCTGAGAGGCTAATCGATTTATTAGGCTAGAGAGCCTATATGCAAAGGCCAATGAGCCTATTTTTGTATATGTAACACTCATATCATTAATATAATACATCATTGTTTTTATAATGACCACGATAAATGAGGATGGGGCACTAAGCTCCACTAGGAAGGGAAAGGGAAGGGGCTAATATGCTAAGAAAAGGGGTTAATATTGAGGGATTTCCTCCAAAGGAATATTATAATATATTCCTAAAAGGATAAGGTTCGACATAACATGTTATCCTAAGTTATTTTGGGAGGAGGAATGAATCCCATGTGGAATAGTGAAGGTGTATATTATCGGGGTTGGACATGAATGTGTGGAATGAGAGTCTGTGAGCATTGGGTGTAAGTAGGATCCTTGGAGGGAATCCTTCTTGTTGCATCCTGAAAATTTTCATAGCCTCAGCCTAGCCTAGGATTTCCTTTACCCTGGGTGGATTTTAGTCTCATCTCGGGGGTGACCCACTGTTGATAGCTTGGAGTAGTGTGGTCTAAGGTTGGGAGGTTCATGGAAGGTCTGCATACAGTCACTGGTCTTTTCATAAAAATATAAGTACCAATTCTATGTTAATTTTACATGTTGTATTTAAGTACATGTCTGAAGTTTATATTTATCATAATTTCTTGTGTTATTGCATGTATGTGTTTACTATCACTTCCACATGAATATATGTATGATCAAAATGTATTTATCTATTAAATTCACATTATATATGTATATATGTATATTAGAGTTTGAACAGAGTAGATATTTTTGGTAGAATGTACCCGACCCTGGGATGGTTGAGTAAGTTACAATCTGGTATCATAACCCAGTTTTCAACACTCAGCTTGAATTGGGCCATATAAGTGAATTTTGAAGCAAACGTTTCAGAGAATTAAAATTAAAAAGTTCTAGGAGGGAGTTGAGGGAAGAAATATGGAATTTGAAGTAAACATTCCATATATATTTGATGTACAGAGTGCCAGAGAGGCACTGAGAGAGATCTTGGGTGGTATTGGAAAGATTAGGAGGTATAAGAGTATGATCAAACATAGAAACTGTAGTATTGGGGCACCAAGTTTAAATTTGGGCCATAGGATCTGTTAGGAAGAAGAAAAATCCCTCACAATTGTCGGCTCAAAAGTTTCAGCAGTTTGGGGGTTGTGTTGTGTTTCAACAGAGAAATACTTTGAAGTCCTGGAGTGATTCTCAGTTGTAGATCATTCAGGAGAAGGTGTAACGTTGGGTTTCCCAAGTGGTTTGGTGGTTTAGTGTTTGAGGAAATATGTTGGAGACGATGCGGTGAAGAAATAGTTGAAGTCCCGAAGCTACTGGAAGCAGTTTTCAACAGTCGACAGTTCGAGAGTTTTGAAAATGTGTAGATGAGAAGAGATATTCCGAAGTGCCAAAATTGTGAAATGCCGAAGTAACATGGACTTGTTTGACAATTTAGTAGTTCGACAATTTTGAAAAATTGTTGATGAAAAGAAATCCCCAAAGTCTCGAAGCATTGGATATGACATGGCATGATGAAGTCACCTACGGTGATGTGGACCTACCCTAATTCTACCAAATGTCACTTTGTTTTGTACTTTTGACAGGACCTTAGTACCGATTGGGACCTAACACGTGTCACTCGATGGTGGGGCCACATGTCACCACCTTGATTGATGAACAATGTACTACGTGGACCATGGGAGGTTAAGAAGTTTGAGCATGCAGCGTTCGGGGTAAACTGTTGGAAGAACTTACGGATCTCTGAATTCTCGGAATCCTGAAGTCCCAAAGTTGCAAAGTCACAAAGCACTGAAGTGAAATGGCTTGATGGAATCACCTAGGGTGATGTGAGTGAAAAATATGGGTGCCACGTGTTAGTGTGTTTTGTGCTTTTAAAATATTGTTTTTTCCAATTAGAACTTGACACATGTCTCCCCTCGGATTGGGCCATGTGTCTGATTCTAGTTTCTTGACATGTTGCACCAGATCTTGTAGTCTGAATACTTAGCACTCCAGAGTAAATTGGTCAATAGTTGTTAAGTATGATGACTCCCGAAGCTCCAAAGAGCAGAGTAAATCCTCACCGTTGATCGAGAGAGGACACGTGGTAGTAGATCCTGTTGTCCAGAGACTTGGTACTCAGGAGGAATTATGTTGTTGGTTGATTGAATCAATAACTCCCACAGGCTGAATTTAATCTCAATCATTGATCGAGAGATGAAACGTGGAGGAAAGAGAGGATCTCCAGTAATTTAGTGCTCCATGACATCTATGAATAAGTGCTTAAGAAGGCCCTGAAGCCCGAATTTCCATAGTAAATCTCAATTGTTGGATGTTGGGAAGCTATGGACCATTGATCCACCGTCCTTCATGAATTCTCCAATTTGGCTCTCTGGGGGATTTGAAAGTTTGAAGATACGAAAATATTTGGAGCACCGAAGTTCCATATAACTGCCTATAATCCTAACGCTTGATCACATCCTGTGGTCACGTGAATTTGAGGGCCGAAGAAAAGAGGTTAGCGTCCAGAATTTTGTTTTAAGAACATGAAAGTGCTTAGAGAAAGAGACTGTGAGGTTCTTAATTGTACAGTACTACACCTAAAGAAGTAAGGAAGGCTTGTAAACCTAAATAAGGGATATAGAATGGATCCCAAAGCCAATTCGACTATGAGTTGGAAGAATCCATGTACAATATTACATCACCAAAAAGACAAATTGTTCCAGTATCCATAACTTCTTGCTCAAAACTTAGAATTGAGCATGGAAATGGGCATTGAAAATGTCTTTAACATTAGAATATAATTGTTCACCTAGAAATTGGATCTCAATAGTCAATTTCTCGAGAAATGTGAAGAAAAGAAGTTTGATATATATTAATGAATTAGAATGGTTCGTGTTTTCATGAAATTATTAAGAAAAGTTAGCATGACAAAGTTCTGTTGGCTGCACATTTTTGCAGAATTAACAGCTGTCAGATCAGATTTAGCACAGAGTGCGGAGTGATGGATGATACAAAGATATTCTACAGTCAAGAAGATGAAATCAAGGGGATGAATGTCCAATTGGGTATGGAAGGAACCAATGCCAATGGACATGGAGGAGGAAAGGAGGAAGACATAAATCTAGTTGAGACCCTCAGAAAATTGCAAATAGATGTCCAAAGTCACAAGGTTGATAATTAAACTACTATGAAGTCTAAGGAGAAATAGGAAGACTTCAATATGAAGTTAACGAAAATACTGGACATAATTGAAAATAATTTGGATAAGGATAGTGGCTCCAACAAATCAAGAAGACACGAGACCCCTGAGGGAAAAGGAGGATCAAGGAGTGATATAAGACATCACCATCACTCCCAAAGGCATTCCAACATGAGAGAACACAACAAATCAAGTCTATCCCCTATTAGGAAGCATCATAGAAGGTCTAGGGTGGATGAATTGAAAGGAGAAATGAAAAATTTCAAACCTCCTACTTGTGATGGAGAGAACAAGAAGGATGAAGATGTTGAGACATGGATTCTAGGCATGAGGCAATACTTCCAATTTCATAACTATTCTTCTCATGTAGAAGGAATAATTTCTATCTATCACCTAAAAGGAAAACCATCCATGTGGTGGGATCAACATGTGCAAGTGCAGCACATCAGAGAGAAAAATGTGACTTGGAAGGAATTCAAGAAACATTTTGAGAAGAAATACCTGACCAAGAGGTATGATGAAAAAAAGATGAAGTTTTATTTGAACTCAAAATGGGTAGCATGACTATTGATGAATATGAAAGGATATTTTTAGAAATGTTGAAGTATGTATCCTTCATAAAGGATGAGACCATTAAAATTCAGAGGTATTTGAGTGGGCTGACATCTTTCATCAGTGACAATATTCAATATGATGATCCCAAGACTTTGGAAGAAACCATAAGGAGATAAAATTTCTTATATGATCAACATAAATGAAAGACTACTTTACAAAGAGATTGGGAAGACAAGAAGAAGTTTAAGAGGGAAAAAAAGAAGAAGGGGAACACGCCACCCTTTTTTAGAAATAGTCCTCAAGGAAAACCACATTTTAGAGAGCAAACAATGGTTGAGGTAGGTGAGCAAAGGCCAGGGCAGACACCCATTCAATGTTGGGGTTCTAAAGGAGATCATTGTCGAAATATAACAAGGGATGTCCTCATTCATGTTTTTGTGTTTTGTCATGGAGAGGACATAAAGTCATAATTCCTAGACATGTTTTATTTGTAAAGTGACTTTTTAAATAAAGTGCTTTTATAAAGTGAATGTAATTTATAACTTAAAGTGATTTTAAGTTGTGGGACCCAAAAAGTATTTAATGAGCATTTATTACTTATTTTGTAATTAATGAGGAGCATTAAATATGAGCCCTCAAATTAGACTTATGATAGCCATTAGATTGAGTTGGTTATGTAAGTTAGGGTTTCTTGGGAAAAGAGAAAAGTACATATAGATGCTTAGGGATGTGAGAAAAACACACCAGAGAAGACAAGAGGTGTTGAGAGATTACTTGAGAGAGGGAAGAGAGCATCAAGAAGGGCATGATTTCCAAAAGAGCTAGGGCACAAATCCCAAGGAGGAATTTTCTCTTTTGATTTGCACCAGTGTTATTTGCTAGGACAGGTCATACTATATGGATCCGTACAGGTCATACAACAACATTCTTGAGGCATGAAAACTGAGGCAAGCTTGGGCACAGTTTTTGAGGCAATCCTTGAAGAATTTTTTGAAGGAGGATGGCCGTACAGAAGAGAAGGTACAACAGCCTATTGTGGCACAAATTTCAAGGTGCCAACTTTCAGCAAATTCATACAGCTGTACAGACTGTGGCACGGTTTTCAAGACATATTTGTGGGAGATAGTTCTGTGTTGTAAGAGGTATTTCTCTTGGCTGAAAAGTGTTATTGATGTTGTTTTGAACTTTCCTGAAGAAAAATAATAATATCTCTCTCTCTCTCGTTGGGTTTCCCCACATTGGGGTTTTCCTTGGCAGTTGCCTAAATTTCTGTGAGTTATGGGTTGTTGTCCATTGTGCGTTTCTGCTGGATATTTTTCTTAACAATGTGTATTTCTGCTTATAGGAATTTTTGAATGTGGGCATGCATTTCTGAAATTTAAGAAGACAATTATCTATAGGTTGCTAAGTGTTTGACGAAATGTCTGAATGAAATATTTCTGATTTTGTCATTAAAAATCAACATGGTATCAGAGCTTTGTCTCTGGCAGTGTGCAGTGTGATATTTGGGCAAAAGGGTGTGATTGTTTTCCTCGATTTCTGATAGGGAATATGGTTGCAAGCATTAGATATGAGGATCGGTTGGATGGCATTTCCAACTACTTGTAGTGAAAGGTTCATTTGTCAGCCGTTCTCAAGGAGAACAAGATCTATAGCTATGTTAGCTCTGTTGTAGTAGCTCTTGTAGTAGATCTTGTTGCTTTGGACTTGCATGAGGTCAAGGAAGCTAAATCTCAGAGGATTATTCTGGATGGCATGAAGGATCACCTTATCCCACACTTGGCTGAGAAAAAGACTGCCAAGGAGTTGTGGGAAGCACTTAAGAACTTGTTTGAGGCGAAGAACGAGAACTGGAAGATGGCCTTGAAGGCTAAGTTGCATGATACCAAGATGGGTAAGGAGGAGAGTGTCTCTTCTTATCTTACCCAGGTGGCTCAAGTTAAAGATGAGTTGGCATCTATTGGAGAGGTCATTTCAGATTTTGAGTTGGTGAGGATAGCCTTAAATGGATTCACCAAATATTGGGAACTCTTCATGAAGTGCGTGGTGGGTCGTGAGCATCTACCAGATTGGAGAAGACTGTGGGATGATTTTACTCAGGAGGAGATTCAAGAAAGATCTCAGAGCAGTGATCATAAGACAGACAGAGTTGATGAGAATGTTTCTCTTGTGGCAAAGAGAAAGAAGAAAGGAATTTGTGGAAGGGACTTGAGTAAAGTTAGATGCTTTTGTTGTAACAAGTTGTGGCACCTTGCCTCTCAATTTCCTGAGACGAAGAAGATGAAGGAGTCAGAGGAGCCTAAGATAGCTGCTATAACAGCCAAAGAGGACTTTGTTTCAAAGTTTGATAGGGAATTTTCTTTGGTTACCCTAGCTTCCAGTGTCGGCAGCGGAGGATTCAGAGGTGATGTCAGATGGGTTGTGGATAACGGATCCTCTAACCACATGAAGGGAATCTGGTGAGTATTTCCAAACTTCACAAAGATTGGTCTTGGACGATAGTTGGTAAATGAAGATGGTATGGTGAGAGTTGTACGTGGAGTTGGGAATGTTAGATTCCAACTCGATTTTGGGGGGCTCTTAGAGATTGATGGAGTTCTCTTTGTTCTAGGGTTGAGTGTTAACTTACTCTCAGTCTCAGCCTTGCAGGATGTAGGATATTGCATATTGTTCAAGAGGAACCGTGTCTTTATCTACAAAGAGGGAGTGGATCTGGTAGAGCTGCAGCTGATCGGTAATCGGGTGGATAGGTTGTATATATTGAGAGGACAACCTATGATGTGTGATTCAGCATTAGATAAGGAGCGTGAGGAGGCTTCTGAGAATGCGGTGGTGCTAAGTTATCAGTCTTTCATTTCGAGAGAAGAGAGCGAGTCTCTTCTGAGCACTGGCAGAAGGCTCAGCCAGGTTGATTAAACTGATGCTCAAGATGAAGTGAGCTCAGGGTTCCAAGAGGTTGCTAGGAGAAGATATTCTAGTTCGAGTTTTATGCAGGTGTTGCGGATGGATCCAGGTTCAGAGGGAGATTGTACAGAGCACAGTGTGATGGAACTAGATGATGGAGATGGAAATGAGTACATTCCTCATTAAGAGGGAGTGTTGAAATATAACAAGGGATGTCCTCATTCATGTTTTTGTGTTTTTTCATGGGGAGGACATAAAGTCATAATTCCTAGACATGTTTTATTTGTAAAGTGACTTTTAAAATAAAGTTATTTTATAAAGTGAATGTACTTTATAACTTAAAGTGATTTACATTTGTGGGAACCAAAAAGTAATTAATGAGATTTATTACTTATTTTGTAATTAATTAGGAGAATTAAATATGAGCCCTCAAATTAGACTTATGATAGCCATTAGATTGAGTTGGTTATGTAAGTTAGGGTTTCTTGGGAAAAGAGAAAAGTACATATACATGCTTAGGGATGTGAGAAAAACACACCGGAGAAGATGAGAGGAGTTGAGAGATTGTTTGAGAGAGGAAAGAGAGCATCAAGAAGGGCACAATTTCCAAGAGAGGTAGGGTGAAAATCCCAAGGAGGCATTTACTGTTTTGATTTGCAGTAGTGTTATTTGTTGGGATAGGTCCTACTATACGGATCCATACAAGCCGTACAACAACATTCTTGAGGCATGAAAACCAAGGAAAGCTTGGGCATGGTTTTTGAGTCAATCCTTGAAGAATTTTCTAAAGGAGGATGGCCGTACAGAAGAGAAGGTACAATATCCTATTGTGGCATGAATTTCAAGGTGCCAACTTTCAGCAAATCTGTATAGTTGTATGGACTGTGGCATGGTTTTCAAGATAGATTTGTGGGGGATAGTTTTGTGCTGTAAGAGGTATTTCTCTTGGATGAAAAGTGTTATTGATGATGTTCTGAACTTTCTTGAAGAAAAATAATAATATTTCTCTCTTTTGTTGGGTTTCCCCACATTGGGGCTTTCCCTGGTAGTTGCCTAAATTTCTGTGAGTTATGGGTTGTTGTCCATTGTGCATTTCCACTGCATATTTTTCTTAACAATGTGTATTTCTTCTTATAGAAATTTCTAAATGTGGGTATGCATTTCTGAAATTTAAGAAGACGGTTATCTCTAGGTTGCTAAGTGTTTGACGAAATGTGTGAATGAAATATTTATGATTTTGTCATTAAAAATCAACAATCATAAGTATAGAGATTTTCCTTACAAAAGTGACAAAGTGAGAGTTGTCCACAATGTACATCAAGTAGAAACAATGGAGGACATGGGAATAGTTGTACCTAGGGTCTATGCAACCCTGGACAATGAGCAAGAAGATTTTCAATAGAACATGATTGAAGTAGAAGGTATTATCAATAACCATTCCTTTACTATTTTAATATATTCAGGACCTACTCATAGCTATATAGATCCTAAGGTAGTGGAAAGATTTATTTTTCCAAGAAGAAATCATGAGAATTCTTGGTTGGTATAGTTGGCTACAAGAGCCAAGAGAAAAGTTGTTGAGCTAGTTAAATCATGTCCAGTGGACATGAATGGGATAAGTACCAAGGCATATTTGAACATCCTGCGATTGGGTTCATATGACTCTCTAATTGGTATGGATTGGATGGAACAACACCATGTTGTCTTATACTATCATAACAAGGAATTCCTAGGGTAGTTACTGTCTGAGATATCTCAACAATGCAGCTAAAGAAGTTTTATAGGGAGGGTTGGCAGTTATTTGCAGCCCATATGGAGGAAGCATCTAAGGATAAGGTGTCAAATTTGGAGGATCAATCAGTACTGAAAGATTTTAAGGATGTGTTTAAGAAGATACCAGGACTACCCCCACAGATATATATTGATGTCTCTATAAATTTTATTCCTGGAGAAAATATAGTATCAAAGACTCCCTATAGAATGAGTACACTAGCGTTGAAGAAGTAGAAAATGCAACTTGAAGAGATTCTAAAGAAGGGGTATATATGCCCAAGTGTGTCACGTTAGGGTGCCCCAGTTTTATTTATGAAAAAGAAAGTGTGTCATATCCCACTTTCTTTTTCCCACAATTATCATATCCCAGGCACTTTATGTCTCTATAAAGGTAACTATAAAGAACAATTATCATTTGCCAAGGACCGATGATCTCTCTGATTATTTAAAGGATGCAAGGATATTCTCAAATATTGATCTCATGTCAAGATATCATTAAGTAAGGATCAAAGATGAAGACATCAACAAGACCACCTTTAGGATAAGATATGGTCATTACAAGTTCACAGTGGTGCCATTTGGGTTATCAAATGCACTAGTTGTTTTCATGTGTTTAATGAATGGTGTTTTTCTGTTGTCTTTTTGGATGACATCCTTGTATATTCCAAGTCATAATAAGAGAATGAACATCACTTGAGGATGGTGTTACGAGTGTTAAGAGAGCACCAGTCGTATGCCAAATTGATCAAGTGATCATTTTATCGGAACTGAATTCACTATTTGGGGCATATAATATCCAAAGAAGGGATAGCAGTGGACCCTGAAAATATTGAAGTTATTAAAGGGTGGATAACACCTAAGAATGTGAAAGAATTCATATCCTTCATGGGTCTAGATGGATACTATAGAAGATTCATTGTAGGGTTTTTGAGAATTTCTCACCCAATTACTTCTTTTCAAAGGAAGGGGGTGAAGTTTCAATGGACAACAAAATGTGAAAAGAGCTTCCAACAATTGAAGCAGTTGTTAACCAGTGCTTCAATTCTGAGGATTGTAGATCCGAATGAAGACTTCATAGTTTGCACAAATGCATGCAAAGAAGAAATTGGTGGATTCCTCAGTCAGGATGGGTTTGTGATATATTTTGAATCAAGAAAATTGAAAGACTATGAAAGCCTCTATGCCACTCATGATTTGGACTTGGCATCCATAGAGCATGCCTTGAATAAATGGGGGAACTACCTCACGGGAAAGAGTTTTGAGCTGAGGATAGACCATAATGGTCTGAAATATTTGTTTGATCAACCAACTTTTAATGCTAGGTAGAGAAAATGGTTGGAATTTCTTTGTGAGTATGAATTTGATATCTAGCACATCAAAGGAAAATAGAACAAAGTGGTTCATGGACCCAGTAGGAGAGTGCATGAAATGCATGCTACAACCATTAGCATGTATCAAACTGATATTAAAGGAATAGTTTATGAGGCTGCAAAAGCATATTCACAGTACATGGAGTTGGTAACAAAATTACAGCAAGGTAAAATGCAGTAGAAAGTTGAAGATTATGAATTGGGAAATGATGGAATTCTCTTGTATAGGAACAAAATTTATGTACCCAATTCTCATGAATTGAGGTGTATGGTTTTGAAAGAGATGCATAATGTAACTTATGTTGGACACTGAGGATATCATAAAACATTTGTAGTAGTTAAGAACCAATATTATTGATCAGACATGAAAAAGAATATTTTTTAGTACATTCCTAAATGTTTGGAGTGTCAGAAGGTCAAGGTTGAGCATAGAAACCCCGTTGGGTTTCTACATCCATTTCGAATTCTTGAGTGGAAGTGGGAAGTGGTGACAATGGATTTCATCACCAAATTTCCTAGAACAAGAAAGAAACATGATGCTATCATTGTGGTGGTGGACAAGCTTACTAAAGATGTTGATTTCATTCCTATGAAGGTTACTCACAAGGAAACCAGTGTTGTTGATATTCATATAAGGAAATTAGCATGCCTGCATGGAATACCCAAGACAATTATGTTTGAAAGAGGCCCAAAGTTTACCTCAAAGTTTTGGAGGGGATTATTCAAAGGGTTTGGAACAAATCTAAACTTCAACACAACTTATCATGCTAAGGTTGATGGGAAAACGAAAAGAGTGAACCAAGTGATCGAAGATATGGTAAGGATGTATGTGATGGAAAAACCATCTAAATGGGAAGATTATCTACACCTGGTAGAATTTTACTACAACAATGGGTACCAAGAATCACTAAAGATGATCCCATCTAAGGCACTTTATGGCAAAAAATGCAACACACAAATAAGGCGGGACAACCTAGTTGATAGAGAAATGATTGGGCCAGAGTTTCTCAAGGAAATGGAAGAGAAAATATTGAAGATAAAATAGAATTTAAAGGCTTCTTAAGATAAGAATAAAATCTATGCCGACAAGAGAAGAAATCACAGGGAATTTAAAGTGGGTGATCATATTTTCTTGAAGGTGAAGGCCAATAGAAGTTCCCTAAAGTTGGGAAACTATTTCGAGTTGGCTATCAGATATTGTAGGTCGTTTGAAATCCTAGAGAGGATTGGACCAATAGCTTATACAATTGCATTTCCTTCATCTATGTCTATACATAATGTATTCCATGTATCATTTCTTAAGAAACATATACCTGATGTTAATCATGTTATTGATTTGAATGTGATTCAGGTGGAGTAAGAAAGTGCTTTTCAAGTGCACTTGGTACGTATTCTGGATCGAAAAATAAAATAGTTATGGAATCGAGCCATAGGGATTGTAAAGGTCCAATGGACCTAGTATAGTCCTGAGAACACAACTTGGAATCATGAAGATGCTATGCGGGCAGAATACCCACATCTTTTTGAATATTTTTTAAAATCTTGTTGTAATATGTAAATATGATGCACTGAGGACAATGCATAAATAAGGGGAGGAGATTGTAATACCCCAACATCGAGCCCCTGTTTCATTGTAATGATGTTGAATGAATTTTATAGGTTGGTGAGACAAGTGTTTATAAGTTGAGAGTCTTATATGTGTATTAGGCCATAGATCTTAGATGCAAAGGCCAATGACCCTATTTTTGTATATGTAACACTCACATCATTAATATAATACATCATTGCATGTATATCGACCAATGTAAATGAGGATGGGGGACTAAGATCCACTAGGAAGGGAAAGGGAAGGGGATAAGAGGCTAGGAAAGGGTGTTAATATTGAGGCCTTTCCTCCAAAGTAATATTATAATATATTTCTAAAATGATAAGCCTGGACATAACCTATTATCCTAAGTTATTTTGGGAGGAGGAATGAATTCCAAGTGGAGGGGAAGGGAGCTCCTAGAGAGAAATGTTTCATCTAAGACGCATGCAAATATATGTGGAGAATATGTCGTTGTGGGGGTTCACTCTCACCATATTTTCCCCATTCACTCACGCAATGAGCATGCATGCAGTCAACCATTTTCCTCCATTGTTAAACCCTCTTCCATTGTGAACCTCTATAATTTACGCACCTTGGTATTTTTGCTGAGCCTGTATCCTACCTTACCCATTTTTTCTACTGTGGTTACCCATTCAACTTAGGATCTAGACAAAAGAAGCAAGTTTTCAAGAATGTTGTTTTGAAGAGGTGGGTTTTTCAGGCCGGTGGATTGAGGAAGCAGGTTGTCAGTCTCGTGACTATCTAGGTGAGAGAGATTGTTGGCGAAGTGATTTCTCTTGGAGGGAGTCCAACAACAGCTACAGAAGTTTGGGAATTCTTGATCCAACCTATTGCTGAAGCTCTAGAAGGGAAGTGGAGTAGTCAATGGACTATGAACAGTGAATTTGTATATTCCCAGGGTGGGAAAAACATGTGGGGAATGAGATTTTATGAGCAGTGGGAATAAGTAGGCTCCTTCAAGGGAATCCTTCTTATTGCATTGTGCAAATTTTCATAGTCTCATCCTAGCTTAGGAATTCCTTTACCCTGGGTGGATTTTAGTCCTAGCTCGAAGGTGACCCACTGGTGATAGCTTGGAGAAGCATGGTCTAAGTCTGGGAGGTTCATGGAAGGTTTGCACACATTCAGTGGTATTTTCATAAAAAGATAAGTACCAATTCTATGTTGATTTTACATGTTGTATTTAAGTACATTTTTGAAGTTTATATTTATCATAATTGCCTGTGTTATTGCATGTATGTGTTTACTGTCACTTCCACATGAATCTGTGTATGACAAGAATGTCTATATCTGTTAAATTTTCATTATATATATATATGTGTGTGTGTGTGTGTGTGTGTGTGTGTGTATGTATATATCTATATCAGAGTTTGAACATAGTAGATATTTTTGGTAGAATGTATGCATCATTGGGATGGCTAGGTATGGTACAAGCATCTTCTCTTTTGATGTAGCATTTTCTTCCAAACACTCTGAAGTGATTCACATTTGTTGGTCTTCCTTTCCATAGCTCGTAGGGATTTTTGTCACTGTTGTTTCTGAATGTTATTCTGTTTTGAATGTGAATTTTTGTATTCATTGCATGTGTCCAAAAGACATATGTCAATTTAGAATCCATTAACATTGTTTGAGCCATTTCTTGTACTGTCTTTTTCTTTCTTTCAACAACTCCATGTTGTCGAGGTTTCCTAGCAATAAAGAATATCCTTTTTATTACTTTCTTTTTGCAAAAATCCATAAATTCCTTTGAAGTAAACTCAACTCCATTGTCAGATCTGAAGCATTTTATTTTTGAATCCATTTAATTTTCAACCATTTCCCTGTAAACCTTGAATTTTTCAAATGCTTTTGACTTATTCTTGAGAAATAAAACTACAATCATTCTTGTATAATAATAAACTAATAACATAAACTATTTCTCACCTTTTAAACCCTTTGTTCTATTTGGTCCAACTAGAACAATATGCACAATTTCCAGTGGTATTGTCATTGAGTATTCCTTTGATTTGATCCTGGTCTTTGTTGTCTTTCCTCGTTGACAATTCTTGCAAAATGTGTTGGCTGGTTTCATAATCTGGGGCATTTCTCTTACTGCATCCTTTTTGTTAACTTTGACAAGTTTATCGAACTTTATGTGAATCATGTTGATTAATTGGGTTGGTTATCATTAATTTCAACCCTTGAAGAAAATTCGGTAGAACACATTTTTGGGTAAAGGACCCAAGATTTTTTGATGGATAATGGTATGAGTTTTGATATATTTCTAGGTAAGACTATTCTAGATGGATAGTACATGTCATGCAATTTCTAGTGGTATGTGGAACATCACATAACTCCTCACGGTTAGAGAGTTATGGCCATGTGAAGTTGGAGAACCCTCATAAGTCATCTAGAATTCCTAAAA